>VYZR01028566.1:38226-81012 GCA_013400675.1 Oxylabes madagascariensis
GGTTTTTTCCCCCCAAATTTACTTAAAAAATTGTTTTTTTTTTTTTTTTTTTTTTTTTGCCCTCTACAAAGGAAATAGCAATGCTAAAACTTCTGTATCTGCAGTATGGATCTCTGCCCCTTGAGCTAAGAGAACACAGACCTCTCTCCTCGGACCCTATCCATGTCAAGGGGTTACTGGTTCCTATTTCTTGGATCTATTGCTTATTGCACTGGCTTTCTATTAATTGTTCTCTCACTGCCAGTTGAATAATAAATTCACACATAGATCAGACAAAACTGGGACACTAATACTGAGTACACGTTACTTGGGAGAGAACGAAAATGTTGGCTGTCTAATCAGTATAGATCACTGACAATGGTAGATGCATCGCTCAAGAAACAGAAAATCACTACTCTGCCAGCACTGATGATAGCACTCAGACTGGCTGAGGATTTAATGAAAATGTTACGATTATTTTATTAGTCACAGATTAAAATGGTTCAGCTTGTAGTCTTTAATGGAAATGTGGTCATGTCTGACTATACTTCAAACAGTAGAGATAAAAATAGGAATTGTACTGCAGATCAATGCATTCGCAGAACTAATCACACTGTCATATGCCAGACTTGAATGCCATCACACAGACAGTTTCAATAAAACTGATTTTAAAAATAACACACAGAACAATTTTAAGTGGAACTGTATTGTTTTCAACATACAATCCAGTGAGAATGCAAAAACCTTGCCAGAGGTTATTACTGTGCATGAAATCATGACAGAGGATGAGAAACACTGGGGCTTTTAAGCACTCTGCCTAGAGGCTGAAGAGATACTTGCTGTCTGTCTGGATGCATTTTCTTCCCGTGGTGTTTTTAATCTTGGTGGACTACCACCCGTACCAGAGGTCGGTATTAAGCTTACTGGTGAGACTGCAATCTATCAACAACCTTGGTAACTGAAAAGATTCCATGCTAAAAGGCATGGAAATCAGATGATGATTTGAAAATGAGAATTAACCAGGAGAGAGAGGGCACATGCATGAGTAACAAATCTGCTATAGAATTGTTATTATAGAGAAAAGTTGACCCTGTATCATACTATGTAATCTTTAAAATGCCGTAAATAATAAAGTGAAATAACCAAATGAAAGGAACGCATTCAAAAACTAAACCACAATTTTAAAAATCTGCTTAATTTGCCCATATTTCTGGTTTTATCAGGCAGCTGTGATACATTTTGTAAGCTGGTTTCATCAGGCATCTATGATAAATTTTGTAAGCTGTTTGCAGATAAAGGGAAGAATAAAGGATTTCTTTATGTGGGAAAACATGGACCCAAATTATGGTAATGCCAAAGGAGGTCTTCTATACAAGGTTTAGTCCATTTTGACTAATGCAATTTAAATTTAAATCCTTACTTTTTAGACATTATTTTCCCCAATTGTTTACAGGTAGATATACCCTAATGGCTGGCAGAGCTGTGCATCCCACTGCCTGCAGGAAGAAGAATGAAAACTAAGCTCTACCTCAGGCAGATGCTTCTGCTCCTCTAACTTGCCCATACCTGCGGCTGCATGTGTCAGGGTTTGGGATGGGAGAGGCATGCATTTGGAATATTTTTGCCATGTAATAGGGTCATCAGCGGTACACACATGTGTGGGTCCTAGACTGGGGAAGGTTTCTGAGGCAGAGTTGGTGCCTGAGAAACAGACCCTTTAGCAGGACTCCTGTGAGGAGGGATTTACACCAGACACAAAGTCCTGGCTTGCAGCATAGTGCTTATCCATGTTTTGGTTTCCCCCTGCCAAGCACAAACCAGAGGTGTGGGGAAGCTGTGCTGTTGCACTGCTGGTGTAGGAGGAAGCAGGCAATGGAGCAGGGAGCACCGGATCAGCAGCTGTCATAATCACAGCTTGTTCTGCTGGGTGAGGAAAAAATCTCAGGAGCAGACAAAAGGTAGCAAAAGGGACAAGGATAAGATAAGCAAGGGAGTAGAGCCACACTTTTTGTTGTTAGTGAAATACAGATTGATTCATCCGGCTCAAACTTCACCCTTTGAGCTGCAGTGCTTAGGCTACACATGGGCTGTCAAAACCTTACTTAAAACTAAATCTGCTAATTCAGACTGCCTGCTGCCGCTTCTGAAATCGTATGAAACATCCTTTTGATCTGCTTCATGTAAGGATATGGCATGCTTGAGGTAAAGAAGCAAAGAGCTCCTTTTTTTGATGGCCAGTCTTCCGAGCAAAGACACGGTTAGTTCTACTTTAATTCCCTACAAATGAAACTGCTGCCCTGCCTGACCTTGGGAAGGTCATTTTAAATACCCTGCATGATGGAACTGAAACCGTTTCCTTCCCAGCAGACTGACATTTGATTTGTCTCTCTTTTCTTGCTGTTCTTTTCAAGAATGTTTTTAAAGTCACTGGTAAGGCACAATTCACATTTCTCCCATTGCATTACTGAGTACTGTAAAGTTGTGTGCCAGCACATTGCACCAGACTTAGACAATAAAATTGTAGTTGCAGATAGAATCTATTGCATTCAAACCAAATAGAGGGGATCCAAATGGAGTAATAACAAGAAAACAAAAATGAAAATCTTCTTTCATCTTAATTCCTCTAGGGAGCAGGTCATTATGGACATACTGAGCTCAAGTGGAGTTATAATGTAAGTACTCTCTTTGAAAAAAAGAGCTATACAAGATCTCATTTTCAAGAGGTGTAAAGGTCTAACACCTCCCAGTTGCAGATAAAAAGCCTGGAAAAGAGACAAAATTTCCAAGATAGATAAGGCAAGTTTTCATGGATGCAAGTCAAAGAACGGGACCCTATTTCCCAAGCCTCGTTCCCACTTGGAAGACAAAGGGAGTAAATTTACTGCAACAAACATTGATGAAAGTTTAGCCAGACATAACTACTGCAGTTCCAGGATCTGACTGCAAGTAAAGATAAAGGACAATGCTGTGGCAACATCGGCTCAGAGACCTGATAGCACTGATGTCATCAACAGGAATTTTCAATCTCAAACCCTAGCTCCTGGTAACAACACCATCCTTTGCTATGGACATTTACATATAAGTTTCATAGCAATAATATCATATCAGAGAGGATTTGTGAATTCCTACCCTGACTCAGGAAAATGGCCTCATTTTTGATACTTACAGGGATGATACAACGCAAGATCTTTGGGCTTTTTCTTTCCTTATTCTATTGTTCCATTTCTGCTCATTCTGTTATTGACAGTGTAATGGTTTTAGCAGAAGTAACATATAAAAGAAGAGAAACAGTACAATCAGTGAAAAAATTGGCAAAAGACCATCTCTACAAACATACTAGTTTCCATGATAGAGTTAATTACCTTTGTATGTCTGGCTGTAGCTTAAAGCAAATATAACTAGAGTTACAACAGTTCTGGCCTAAGTGTGCCGCATACTGATAGATTAATTTGCTTTTAATGCAAGAGTGCTGCTGATGTTTTTCTTTCTGCGGTGAATGCAAAATTGTACTTTTAAAGGACACAGCTTTGAGCAAAAACATGGGGTTTGGTGAAATGTTTGGAACTGAACCCCAGTTTGATGTGACCTGTGCAACATTGCAGGCTCAGATCTCCAATCTTAGAAACCTTACAGGCAGGTATTTCAGTCCACTACTAACACCCATGATAGCGCACTCAAGTGAACCAATTTCTGAACGTTCTCCAAATCCACACCAAAACACAAAGTTTTTCAGGTCCGCCAAGGCTGTGATTACACCAGGACTAAGCCAGCACAAGAACTAGAATTATTTGTACCCTGGCGAAATCAGGGCAGACATAGCAAGGGTAATGCAGATCAGTGTATTGGCAAAACAGTGTTGGGCAGCTTGCCTGAAAGCTTGCTGCTCATAAGCTTTGTCACTCTCTTGCTGCTATTGCACTTGAAATTCATTGTAATAAAAAGGGAGCTCAGATATCTAAGACTAGCTAATTGTCTCATAAAGGCAACACAGGGAAAAATTTCACACAGGAAAGTATGTAGTCTGTGCCTCTGGCAAGTACTAGTTTACAAAACATCAGCCTATTTATAGTATTTGTCTAAGTATGTGCTTGATGTTGAAAGTGTTAGCAACTTTCTTCTATAATCTATATTTAGCCATGGTAGCCTGACTGTCACGGTAAGCAAAGAAGGTTTGGTGGGAGCAAATCCTAATAAGGTATTCCCCGGTATTGAAAATAACTGAGTCACAGCTGCAATATTTAAACTATTCATAATTCCATTAAACAACAGTTCATAGGAAACCACTGTGGAAACCTGGTGGTAACATCACTGTTTTCTGCTATGGGCTGATCTTAGTGCTGAATATCCCCACACCGTAGCAAAGCCTCTTTTTTTTTTTTTTCCCAGAAGTTTTGTTAAATTCTTGTTCATGTATTCAGAGGTAGTTCTACAAAATTTAAGAATAATTTCTTACATAAATCTGAATACCTATATTTCACATTTAATTCAAATACTATCTGGCACTGTCCTGCTCTCCAGTATAATTTTTTCTTCAGCCATCTTCCTTTGGCCATCAGCAACTACCCCTTCCCACCAACAGCTGCAGTTTGTAAAACAATCATTCAGGAAAACAGTTTCTGCAAAAAGGTTTGCACAAATATAAAAAAGACAGTCTTAGGGATAAAAAGACATCGGACTCATGTATTGAGCTAAATCGGAGAATACTTACTAACTGTAACAGGTGACACAAAATTCTCATCAAGTAAAGTTTTTGGAGCCATTTGTACTTTCGGTTGTAATTACGTGTCTGTAAAATGGGACACTGATGTTTTAGCCCATTGCCACCTGGTCCCCCAAACTAATAATGTCAGTGTAATGGGGTTAAAGGAACTTTCCCAAAGTCTGCCTGAGACAAACAGCTCCCACTTTATCTGAACTAGGCTGTTAGTACTGGCCCGTAGTGGCAAAAATATCTCATCAAATTGTAGGCTTTGAGTATTTTCTGATATTACATTTCACAATCAAAAATACTGGCAAATTAATATAAGCCTAGAACCCTTTTTCCTGTGCTTTTCATGCTGTCCAGATAGTAACTTGTCTCCTGTGTTATTCTTTTCTTTCTGAGTTCATTCTTGTTTCTCCCATATCTAAGCAAATCAAACTCTCCCGTGACTGCAGAAAATACAGTCAGTTTCTGTAGTTGTGTTGCTCCTTATAAACCAACTTCAACTACTTATATTTCAATAATGATATTTTAATTACACATATACATATAGAAAGGGAGAAAAAGCATAAAAGCATCTTTCAATGAACTTGGCTGTATACTAGAAAAATCAAGATGTAGCTGTTATACAGAACTGTACAATAGAATCTGAAAACTATACGAATTTGGCAAGCTGTATGAAAAAGGAATAATCTTCCTCTCTTCATGGTTTATTCCAAAATAATAATTTTACCTAGCCAGTCATACTGGTACCCTTTTGTATTTAGCTTCAGCTAGGGCCATAAAGGAAAATAGAAAGATAGAAAGATTTAGCAGTTTAACTAGCTCAGTGCTCTTTGGAATATTTTTTCAATAAATTCACAACAATTTAACAGAAAGTGATTAAACTTTATAATAAAGAGTGGCTTCTGCATGGCAGGGTTAAAGCTCAGTGCTACACTCTCTGGCTTCCTCTTTTACCTGAAAAATGCTTTTTCTCATCAGGTAAAACCATATCACATTAAATCAAACAGCAACCAAATGCATCAGGAAATAGAAACATTAAGCACATAGGGAATGCTAAACTTTGAAAGTATCTGCATCCAAGAGCCCAACTTCACAGAAAAAATGCCCAAACTTTCTTTTCAAGGGCACAACGAACAGATATTACCCAAGGAACCAAGCAGACAGCTGTGGGTTTGTTCTCCACAGCACAGCTTTGCTGTGGGCAGGTGACACAAAATTTTCCATAAGAGAGTAGTGTAGAGCGCTCAATAGGCTCTTGGGGATGTCCCTGGTTCGAGGGAGAGGAAAAAAAATTATACCATGAATTTGCGTTGAATACTGTCTTTTCCCCCTGAAAAAGGAAACCCTGAAGAGAGAAGGTGTTACTGCCCTGACAATTGCTGTGATGAGTGATCCCTTCAGATTATTGTGTTCCATCTCTCTCACATATACTAGTTAGCAGTGCAGTATAAAGCCTCTTTCCAAAGGGGAAAAGCTAGAGATCTCTAAATATCAGTGAGAAAGAGAGTTTTGGGGAGAAAAAAAAAAAAGAGAGAGAGAAAACAAAAACACATTTTTGATTCTCTAGTGCTTTGCAAGAGTTGTTCTGAAGGTCATTAGCACTTTCAGAAGTGATGGTTCTATGAAGGCTATATTATGCAATGTAAAATGCTTTAAAAGTTTTAATTAAAGGAACCAGACTGAGAGCAATTTCTTATCAGAAGTAAAAAGTAGTCGCAGGTGCCTGAGAGGAAAAGCTGAAGGCAATTCCAGGATATTCAGAGGCAGTCCAAAAAAGTCCTCAAAAATGTAATGGATTCTTATATAGTTGCACCCTCTTACTCGCCCCGTTATTGTAAATGCCAATGTGTTTTTTTTATTTTTGAGATGTGTTTATGGGAATTAAACTATTAGTTTGAGTATCCTCAAATATGGATCTCATTAGCAAGGTGTTACCATGGCTCTCTTGACTAGGAGCTGGTATTCCTTTGGGTAATATTAACAGCTGCAATCAGAGGCTGTTAACTATTACCCAGATTAAATAGCTTGTCATTCAGATTTATGTAATCCAAGGGGAGGAAATAAGGATGAATTCCCTTCTAGCATTCACAGGTCAAATATTTATTGTTGCTTGGCGAGTATAATGGGCTTGAACCACGTCATAAGCTTGAACAAAGGCAAGATAACATAATATCTCTTCTGTAGCTCTGCTCGGTTCAGGTTCTTCACTCTTTCTATTAAGCAAAGCAATGAGCCTACACATGTTATTTTGCAGAATTGCTCTTTAGCAGAAGCACTACTAGAAAACAACAAAAATTCCTCAGCCAGAACATCTTCTCAATTGTCGTCTTCACTGATGCTGAGAAGGCTACTGCCATACAATAAAACTTCTAAATCAGCAAGAAACTTCAAGACCCTTGTTATTTGTAGGAAAAAAAGGCCTGGAGTTATAATACTCACTCCGTTAGTTACATGAATACTAATAGTGCTGAGTGCCTTAATCTAGACAGTTCTGAAACTTTGCAAGTGCTGTTCGGCGTTGTGCTCGTCAGGCCTCCTGGGAGCGTGCCTCAGTGACACAGAACTGAAAACACTTGCTACGGCTCAGGAAAAGCTCCTGCTGGTTCCTGGCACTACTTGGCAGTGCCTCTGTGCACACTTAGCAGTGGAACTAGCAGTAGACAGGAGTAGGAAAAACACAAACTCACACATACAAGGCTGTGGAGGAAAAGCAGCATGCTAAGGCTCAGCAGACAGCATCACTGCTTTCCTGTGGGAGCCCAGGCTGAAGCAGGAGCCTTTCCTTCAGCCTCTCATTTGGTGTATTAATGATGCTGTACACAAAGCATGATGATCCCTAGTAACTGCTGCTAGACAGGCCTGGCTTTCTGGATTCATGTTAATGCTGATACCAATAAAAACCCCATAATTTCACTGTCTGATCAGCTAGGCTAGTCAGTCTGAAAAGGCAAAATCAGTTTGGCTTTTCACTCAAGGATAGAGGGGTAGTAAAAAATGCTTTGAAATCTCAGACTGTTAGGGACCTCTGTATAAAAAGTCATGTCTATATTAGTTTTGCCCCTGACTTGGCAGCAGAAACACAGGCTGGGCTTTCCCCCATGCAATTGCAGAGGACAGGGAACTGCATGCTGCAGTTTTGGAGCGTGCCAGCCCTGGGGGCCCCTCTCACCTCCTGCTGCACAGCCCTGTCCCCACCCTTACTGCGATAGCAGCTTTTTGTACAGCCTTAATAAAAAACAGATCAGAAATATCCCTTTCTTAGGAGGTTTATTTTGGAGTTCAGTCAGCTAAGTGCTCCTTTTTCTTCTCTGATGTGATGCTGAGGGCTGCTGCTCTGAGCCCACCTGAGAACAAGTGACCAAGGAAGCCAAACACAGCCCACAGTTGAACCTAGCGTGGGGCACGTTGTGTTTTATCCCCCAAGGCTTCATTTGGTTCTTTAAATGGTTGTTAAAGCAAACATAACACAGAGTTTCCTGAGCTGTTGGCAGAATTCGCATTGACCTTAGGGCTGGGACTTTACCCATTTAAATAAAAAGGCAAGCCAATATGTCGTGCAGTGTCATCATCAACTTACCCATCCCACAGCTGCCACAAAGCCTTCCAAGTTGGATATATCCTGATCTTCCAATGCAGAAGCTGCAAGACCATACATTTCTTAACTTTTGCTTTCCCACAAGAAAAAAATTCCCAAACTCCTATCAGGCACTTGGATTTTAAGCACTTGATATTCGGGGCTGAGTCTCTGACTGGAGCAGGGGGAGGCTTGTGCCATGAAATTCAAGTCTGTTCCATGTCCTTTGGATCTGAAATTTAGTTTCACCTCTACTTTTCTTTCAGTGTTCATATTCCATACACAATTTTTGGTTATACCTCCAGGAAAGTCACTGATTATCTTCTGATAAATGCTGCATTACATACTTACATCTGTGTTTGTGCTTATATCGGAGACCTATAGCTATAGTTCCTAAAAGCTCAACTACATCAACAGAATTGCAGGTGCAGCTCTGATCCCTGAAGGTATTTACCAAGTCAGAGGGAGAGATTTATAACTCTGACTTCAATGATGCTACACTGATTTACGTCAGCCAAGGAGCCTCTGTGTGCTTTTTAGAGTTATCTGCTTGACAACTTGTCCATCTTCTCACGTGACTCAGCTATTTTCTCTTCTTGGGCTCTAACCTTCTGCACATTAGTGGGTGTCATGGTAACTAAGGAGCAACCACACGTAGCAGGCTAGCAAATAAAACAGAACTGCTGAAGGTTAAAAAGTAAGTGGAAGAAATATTTCAGTTATGTAAAAAAAGAAAACAAACCTCCCCCCATCCCCAAACATGAAAGTCACTCCAAACTGAACTTGGTGTGTTTTTCTGGTAAAGTAACCCAGTGGCAATAAATGAATAGCACAGCTGGAACATCTAACAGCAATGTGATGGTTCAGTTAGGCATGTTGGCAGGCAGCAGGCTATGGGTTCAAATTTGGGCAGTTCTCTTGCCTACTCAGGAAGGAGGCTGAAGACAGAAAACTCTGGAAATGTTTAGGTTCATGTTTTGACAGGTGTCTGTGGCCAGAGAAATAAAGATGAAACTTGCCTTTGCACAGCTAGGAAGTGGATAAAATCTTTTTACAGCACTTGTTCCCAACAGAAAGCGCAGGGGAAGCTTGCTGTGGTGTGAGTTTCAGAGGAGGCTCTAGGGCGGGTGGGATGGAGGTTGGTGATGGGGGGGTGCCTCAGCAAAGAGGCTCATTGTGAGCTTTGGTGCAGTGTGATATGTGCTGAGGGATCGCAAGTCTCAAAAACACTCATTCAAAAAAAGCCCTGGCTCCCAGTTCAAATACTGACTTCTAGGCAGTCTAAAGAGGAGCGGAAGTCAAGGAATGAGCCTGGCCTATAACTCGCAGATCTTGGACTTTCACCTGTGCTGACATGTTCTGGCCATACCCATGTCTTTGAAAAACAGAGTTTTTCCAAGTGCTGAGAAGACAGTGCACAGGAGGCATCTTCATAACTGCAGGATCTTAGGGATGTTACAAACTTTTCTAACCATGTCTCAACAAACAAAGGTCTCTACTTTAGCCAGCAGCTGATGGTAGTTCAGAGTTCCTAGTTCATGGAGGAAAAGTGAGGTTTCTTCAGAAGAAGCCTTAGAATAACAAATGCATCCTGATCCTAGGTTACTTATTCTTTTTCATTCAAAATGTTTCTTGTGTCTGCTTTGCATTTGTCTAGGTCCATCTTTCATCCATTGAATATTTCAATATTGACTATCGATTCAGTATATAATGCCCTATGGTGAAAATCTCCCAGTGTTAAGACATAAAATGCTACCATTTCAACTGGAATGTGTCACATGACAAGGCAATATCTGAAAATTAGAATTATTTTTTCATTTATAAACATTCTTCACTAAGGCACATTTGTATTTGGAGAATTGCAGGCTTTGTTTAAGGCATCTGTCTGGAAATCTTCTAATGGCATCCAATCAAGGCACTCCAGAGCTCTGCTCNATATCTGAAAATTAGAATTATTTTTTTTCATTTATAAACATTCTTCACTAAGGCACATTTGTATTTGGAGAATTGCAGGCTTTGTTTAAGGCATCTGTCTGGAAATCTTCTAATGGCATCCAATCAAGGCACTCCAGAGCTCTGCACATTCAATGCTGAAAGAACATTTACAGGAGTGAGGAGCCTGAAGAGCTTCTTGCAGGTGCTGTAATCAGAAGCCCTTTTCTCTTTCTGTGTTAGTCACTTTCAGACTGAACAATTTGAAATCACTGTGTTGTTCTGGTTTTTTTCACAATAAAATTAGCAACTGCGCTGCTTACTTTCTAGCAGTTACTAGAGACTACATGCCTATATATAAAGGAAGCTATCATGATGTGTAGATGTCGTCTAATTTTGGTGCCTTTTTATGGAATTAGAATTTATTGAGACAGCAGTTGGATTCTTTGGCTCTTACTTTTCCTCTCCCTCTTATCCTGCCTGTTACACTAGGGTCTTTCTTGCACACTGTGTCTTGGATGTGAACTCAGCCAGCCTTATCTTCCCACCTATCCACATCCCAGCATTTCCCTTGGGTTAACAGCCAACTTCTTTCAACAGTACAGGTGGACACATTTACCTCTATTTAAAGCACACTGGTTTAGGCATGATCTTGGGATTGAAAATGTGTAGATTTAACTGGAAAAGAGTAACAACCCTGTTCAGTTAAAGCCTGTTGGCTTTATCTTAAAATTAATAATGAATACAGGCCTAACCATGCTTGTGCAATCTCTATGTAAAGATCTTCTTCTCCCCCATCTGCTTATAGACATCCTGTGGCTCTGTCTTTCAAATGCTGCTGGTGCTGCAAATTTGAAATGTTCTCTCTGCCACTCTTAGCTGCTCTGCTCAGGCTGAATCCTGTCAGTGACTCCCAGCACTGACAGATCAGGTGCTGAAGCTGTTGGGTTGGGTGAGAGGAGGTGTGCAGCCCTACTCTGGAAGCTGTGTGACCACTCCACTGGCTGCCCGGGAGGGAAGGGATGCAGCTGGAAAACCACCCCACTGCAGCTATGGGAGGTGACCCTGCCTTGGGGAAGGGGGTGGTATAGTGCCTCAATTGCCTTTGTCTCAGAAAAATGACAAATTGAATTTACAACTGGGTGGTGATTTCAGTATCCTTTGTACGGGTGGAGTGACAGGGCTCTAAGACATATTTCTGCTTCTTCCCAGTTCAAACCTAGGAGGAGTAAAACTCAGCCCTGGTATAACCTGGCACTGACTCCATCCTGCTCTGAATTATCCCCTGCTGCCAGAAGAGACAGCCAAAGCTCCCTGCTGCAGCCCTGTGCCACTCCCTATGGATAATCTGGTTGCAGAGTGAGGTGAAAGGGGAAGAAAAACAGAGCAGCAAATTATGCCAGGAAGAAAGCTTTGTTATATTTATAAGGCAGCCAGGTTAGGAGCCAGGGAGTGAGATGTTCATGTAGTAATGGAATAAATTCTATAAATGTAGTTTAGAATGGATGGGAGGATGCAAGCAATTAATTTGTTTTATTATTTTTAATTTCAGCTTTATATTCAAGTGTAAAGTATTTTATATGCACAAACGCAAGAATATGCCGACTGAAAGTAAAACCAATATATGTGAATTTTCATATTACTCTGAAGAGGGTTAGAGGTTTATTGCTGGAAATTCACTAGGGGAAGTGATTTTTTTGAAGCAAAAGGATGCAAGCCATGTCTCTCTAGGATCAAGGACTGTGTAAAGACAGAAGGCAGAGAAACATCAGGAAAATAAATAAGGCACAGAATTGCATGCAAGAAAACAGCAAACAAAACCATAAATTTGTAGTCCAAAGTAAGACGAGGGTAATGAGACTAGCAGCTACTGGGAATAAAATGCTTATGTGTGTGGATGAGGTCAAAACTCTAAAAAGGATTTCTAGAAGAGAGGAAGAAATCATTAGGCTTTTGTACATGGAATTTTTAATAGACTGAGAGGAGGAAAAAACACATAGATACAGGGTAGGGCAAAGACTTGAAGACTACAAAAATTACAAACTACTTTGAATCAGCTCTCTAGTGTAATGTGGGAAAGACCCTAATAATAAAACTGGAGATGTCTGACCAGTGTGTCTCCTGTGGGGACAAACTCCTCACTGCTCCATGCCTTTGTGAGGTTTAATGAATGGGGGCAGGCAGAGATGGGATGCAGCGAGCCGGGCAGGGACTGTGGCAAGGCTTGCTTGTCAAGTCATGTTTGCCACAGTGCTGCAGGGTTGGAGCCTGAGGGGGTCTGGTATTGACTGGGGTGTGGAGACACTTGCCAAAGCCCCCTGGGCTGGCGAACCCTTGGACCAGCCTGCCTGGGCATGAGGAGGGGGCAAGGTGGCTGCTGCTGGAGCACCCCTGCTTGGGCCACAGGGGCTGCATCAGGGAACAAATTGGCTCCGGACCTGGCATAACTGAATTGTCAAGTGTCACTGGTTTTAAACAGGTTTTGGTTGATTTGGTTATTTTTGATTGGGTTTTTTGGTTTGGGGTTTTTTTTTGGCTTAGGTTTCCCAGAGCTGCACTAGTGTAGTTGGCTCTCCCAGTTGATAGTTAATGACGCGGGGATGGGAGGAAAATGAATCACCGAGGCTACAGGAAAATTTATTTTCAGGAGAACAATAATACCATATATCAACAAAATGTTTTGTTCTATCACTTGGTAGGTCATTGGCCGGGAGGCACCATCCTGGGATTTTTGTAGACTGGCTTGTCTACACCTGAGTTAGTAGAAGACAAAAAAGGACTTCATGATTCTTGTATGATAGTCATAGAAAGAGTCCTATAGAGATGAATGGTAGCTGGATTGAGGCCAAAGCCATCACATGTCTCTTTGTAGTCGTTGCATAAACAGAGGATGAGTAGATAATTTCCCGCTCTCTTCTGCTCTTGTCTAAGATCTGTCTTGTCATAGATAATTATAAATCAAAAATAATGAACTTCCCCTTTAATGCATTTGAAGCTTTGGCATGAAGTGGTGTAAACGAGTTCTGAAGTTTAGTATATGGGAGCATTAAACCTAATTATTAATAGATAAATAACTCTTCATTAAAAACTGAGGGAGGAGTTTGGGCCTGGTAGTGTTTTATGCTAACATGTACATCCATAAATAGTAATAACTTGAGGATCCTGTGACTACCCTTGTATTCACAGAATAGATGCACTCTGTGCATAAATAAATAAAAGAGAGAGAAGCTACTTTAGTGTGCTGCCTGCCTGAACCTACGAGTCCTCCCCCAGACCTCAGCTCTTCCTGTGCTCCTGGAATGCACAAGGATAATACTTCGATTCATGCCTCCTTCTGGTTTGTGCTTTCAGTTCAGTGATTTGGCTCAAGTGAGGTAACACAAGGATGTGGCCTTTTTAGACTATGGTCTTTTATGGGTGGACAAGTTCTGCTCTTATATTTTCGAGTTCTCCTACAAAGCTGTTCACAAAACTGAAAACTGGAAAGAATTTTCTATGGTTAAATTAAGTGTTAGCAGTACAGTTAACCTTAGTATTTTAATTTCAGCAAAGAGGCCTTTCATTGTTCATGTGTTTTCTAAAAGTAAATCTCTTCCGTGAATCCAACTAATGCATGGCTGTACAAATCCTTGTTTTTCCTCTAGGGTTATAAACTCCTTATTATACATCCATTTAATTATTTCTCCTTCATTACCCCTTTTATCTGCGTACTCTAGTGGTCACAACTCCCCGGGCAGTGAAGCTCATTGCACCTATACCATTGCTATTGTACCCCTGTAGCAATTGTACAATGCTATTGTACCCTTGTAGCATTGTCATCCAAACTCTGGATGAGCCACCTTCAGAAGGATTTCCACTTTAATATTCCGTGAGTCCTATTTTCCCTCTGAATAAAGACAGACCTCTTTGATAGGTCTGGCTGTATAGTGACTGAAAGGAACAAGGCTTCATAAATAGACCTGCTCCTGGAAATTGCTCTGTGATTGCTTCTGCTTTAACTTCCTGTATGAACACCATACAGCTTAGTGGATGCAAAGTATTTATTTTCCCCAAAGAAAATGCTTGCATTTATTCCAGGCAGTAAAAGGTTTGTATCTTTTTGTTCTTTCTTAAACTGCCCCTATTTCGCTACAAAATCTTACTAGAAATTATTTATGTTAATATATTGGAAAAGTAAATGCTGCAGTTAAAGAATCGGGCCCAGGTTGTGCTGGAGAGAGGTCCTGCTTGAGGAAAATGGTCAAAATACAAACTGTATGTATAATTTTCAAGAATTATACAAGAATATTCTTGTATAATTTGGTCTGCATGACTAGTCAGGCTGAAAAGGTCAGGCTGAAGATTGTACAGCTCTCGTGTGCTGTGGGGGCCAAGCCCGCGCGTTCCCACGAACGGCCGGTGTGTGGGTGACGGCGGGGTTTTCCCCTGGCGGTGGCACCGAGCGGCCTCATCCCCGGGGCTGATCGCCCTCGCAGCAGCCCCGCAGCAGCAGCGAGCCCACGGCGCGAAGGGCAGCGCTGCTCCCCACCAGGTGTTGGGTACCCCTCGGCTTCGCTCGGCTGGTACCGACCCCGGGCCAAAGCCCGGGGAGCACGGCGGGTAATCCAGCGTGTCCTGGGGAAAGAACACTCCTCCTCTCGGGTCCCTGTGCTGCAGGCGCTGCTGCCGGGGCAAACTGCCCCAGCCCGGGCTCCTTCTCTCGGTGCCGCGAGTGCCGGGTCCCTGTGGGAGATGCATTTCTGCGGCTGCAGGTCAGGACTGCCTCCTGGGGGTGGCAGTCACAGTCGCGTTTCGGACCGGCGCTGGGTGCATCTAGGCAGAGCAAAGTGGGTGCCCTGAGCCGAGGTACGGCCGGGAGACACCCCAGCAAACCAAAAATGCTCCTTTACTGAGAGCTGGGCACCCAAAATAGCTCATTTTCTGAGAGCTGGGCGAGGTTCCAGACACTGTCTGCAAAGACGCTGCTTTGGTGCATAATTCACCTGTTTATAATAGTTTACTGGACTTGTGAGATCCTACCCAAAAGGAGGCCAGAGAACTGATCCAGTACAAAACCAGACCTAGAGCAACCTCACTGGAAGGAAATGGGGGCCTGCAGCGGGTGCTGCCCTTTGCTATGAAGTCAGACCATGCTACTACTATTTTCTTGTCACTGATACTCACAGAAAGTACAACTTTAACCATTCTTAAAGCCAAAACAGAGACGAAGTGCTTGGGATGTATTTCCATGTATATTGCTGATAATGTTGGTGCAGGATGTGTCCTTTGGTCACCCCTCAAACCCCCTGCCAAGCCAGTTCTCCCACGACCCCTTCCAGCCTTCTTTCAGGGCAGGTTTGAGGAGCCCCTGGGCTGTGGGTCAGCATGATGGTGCTAGGAGGGGCAGAGTGGGGCAGGAGCGAGTGCCTGGGGACAGGAGAGTAACTGTGTTACTCCCCAAGGTGTCACAACACTTTCTGGGACTTTGTAGTCATGTCCTCTTTTGCGCCTCTCTTGAGAACTAGACAAGCATCGCCTCAAAATGCTAAGATTTCTAAGTCTGTACCTTAGACAAGTGTGTTGCTGATGTGCTGTCCAGGAGAGAGAGAGATAGAGAGAGAGAGAGTGAGAGAGAGAGAGAGAAAGAGGTGACTAGTTTCTGCCTGGTCATTGCTATGATGCTCTCGTTCTGAGGTTCTTTGGACATTAAGAGCATTAAATAGAATAAACATTGTCTCAAGCTTTCTCGATACTCTCAGGCCATTATACACCTCTCTAATGAAATTGTCTGTTGGAAAAATAGATGGAAGTAATGCTTTACTTTATTAATCTTTTCTAAATCTCTAGTTGGAAATGCATCTCTCTTTTTCATCTTTTTTTTTCTTCCTTTTCCCTTAAATCCACTAAAAATTACTGTAGCAGGTCTATCAACTTGGAGACTCCCATTTGAGTATTTTAACTGAAATAACCTGAGAAATGATTGATTATTAAAGAAAGATGGCAACAGTCACCCAAGGACAAATCATGGGAGTAATTAACTACTTTCCCTGGAGTCAGAATTGATCTATTGATACAAACAATCTGAAATATCCCAACAAAAATATAATGAAATATAAAGCAACTCTTTTTTTTGGCTTTGCCTGAATTTTAGAGAGCTGACGAGAGTAAGTTATCTATGCACCATGTACAGCTGTGCACATCTTCTCAGGCCTGAGTAATTGTGACATCAATAACAAGTAATTAGCATCCATAGAATTGAGTGGTTTAGCAGGACTATGGAAAAAACAGAACCTGTAGACACTAGAAACTTTATTAGACCAAGTTGTTTAAAATCTCAAACTCTTATATACAAATAAGCGATATCATGTCTTTCAAATATTTACATTACAAAATAATTTGGAACAGCTATTTGATAAAGAGTTAAATATACAGCAGTCTCACATCAGAAAGGTAATGAAAGTTCAATTTAGGGTCCTCCAATGAGTTTAGCATTACAAAAAAAATATTTTTTTAATCTCAGAGCAAGTGTTATCTACGAATCTATAACTTATGATTATCTAGAAATGAAAAGAATGTTTCTTTTTGCTGAGGTTAATGTTAGGGTTATGTGCTTTACAAGTGCAGGACTCTTAGAGAATTAATTCACTGCTGGTAATATCAACAACCTTATGTTTGTAACTTTGTGGAGGAGTTATTTCTATTTTGTTAAGATACTGATTTTTAGCATATCTAGGAGAGGTGTTGGTTCTTAATTACCCTTCTTATTGCCTATGTATTTCTCAAACAAATAAATCCTTCTTTGGATCTGTAGCTTTTCTGCAGGACAAAAAAGCCTCATGCTGTAAATTAGATGTCAAATTGTCTTGAAGTGCTGGATAACTACTGAAATTATTAAAGAAAATGGAAGAAGAGGTAGCAGTTCCTTAGGGATCATAACATTTGTGAAACATTTTAGAAAAATATGTCGTGGGAGACACTTCCTGTTTCCGTGCTTTTTCTCATTTTCTACTGAGGGATGATAACTTGAGTTATCAGTTACTGGTAGATGTCGCAAGGTGATGGTGAGATGGGTTGGCTCAATTCAGGCTAACGATGAGGATATTACCACAGAGGCTTAAATACTCTGTAGGGCATGGTGAGAAAATAATTTTTGGAGTTTGCTGCTATCTTATCTGCTGTCTGGTTGTTCTCCTTTTTATTTTGTGGCTTAGAGGACCTGACTGTGTGAATGATTTAGGGAAAATGAAGGTGCATCAACAGAAGGTGTACAGTTAATACTCATGAACTGGAATATTATAATGTTTTGGCTGTATTAATGGAGGTGTGAAATGGTCGAAATCCCCTGTAATTCAGTCCATCCACAAAATTAAAATACTAAGGCAAAACTGTGCAAAAGGAAATGACCAGGAACTGATGAAAAGTGTAAAACAAACAGGAGAGCAAGGGGCACGCGGGCAAGCAGAAGGGAGAAATACCAAATGGTGTGAGGGATTGGAGGGGCCAAAGCAGCGCCCATGGTGAGGCTGCAGCCCTGAACTGGTGTCCACAGAAAGCTTGGCTGTGAGCGAGTGAGTGGGTGTTGGGCCAGAGTGGCCGTGGCAAACGCAGACCTCAGTGTGAAAGTTATAATCAAAGAGAGGGACCAGCGGGGTGAAACGGAGCAGCACGGAGCTGGGCTGAGGAATCAGATGAATGAGTGATCCCCTCCATAGTTTAGGGCTAGGGGAAGAATAACGATGATGTATAAATGTTCAGGGAAAAGAGAAATACTAAAAATTGTACTGGTCTAGTACTGAGGGAATCTGTTAGAAATATCCATAACTATACTGAAATGCAAACCACTTGACCCTTGGTGTCTTTCACACAAGGAGGACAGGACCTGATGACAGGTGAGATTTAATGGAATGGTACATTTTTCAATAGTAATGCAGCATATATTAAGTTTGCGCTTTTAAAAATCAGCAGATAGAGAAAATTTCTGTCAGAATTGGCTGAGGAAGTGCCCAAAGCATTGTTATGTATTTTTAAATGCCGAGAAAAGTTCCTGAAGAGGCAAATAAATTCTCTAGCATGCCAGAATTTAGAGAGGGTAAGTGACATGAATAATTATACACCTCTAACCTAGACATTAGTTCTGGACAAAATTGATTTTTAAGCTTTATAAAGAGATTGATCAATCATGAACACTGGAATAAGAATTAATGCTTAGTGGCATAAGGTTACAGAAAATACATTCTCTCAAAGGTAAACTTGAAAAATAAAATATGTAAGTAAAACCTAATCTCTGAGAAACTTATTTGGAGCTGTGCAGCCTTTTATCTGGCAGAAGGACGATCTAGAATTAACGTTAGCCCCAAAACATCACCATGCACAGCACAGGCTCTTTTCAAATGCCACAGCAAACTGAGTTAGTGCATTGCACTATTATCGGTGTGTGGCTCAGACAGGTGATGGATCATCACTGTGCCAGAACTGAGTTAAGCCATACAATGTCACCTTTGGGAGGTGGTTAACTTTCAAAAGCAAAAATAAGTAAAATATGAAAGGCAAGGACTCCTATTATTCATGTCCAGCTGTGCTTCAACTCTCTCCAGGCAGAAGGCAGCAGCTGTTGGACACGGAGCTGTGTGGACTGGAGCATGGCGTGGTGAGAGTCACTGCTGGACACTGTTGTTGTGAACTGCTGGGTCCCACTGACTGCTCTCCAACCACTCAGCTGGTAGTGGTCTTAAAATACAGCCTTTTATCTTGTACCATTAAAAAAGGACCCCAGTCTCTCTGTTTTGGGCATCTTCAGGTTATTGTTTTGCCAATTGTGGGAAACCTGAGCAAAACACCTTTGTCTGTTGGAAAGAAATAGCTAACAAAACTGCTACAGGAAAATATCTACTTCAATTTTTTAAAATTTTCTACATTTTGGTCTTTCACTTTTTCTTCCCCTTGTGACTACATTCTTTTAAACCAACATTCTACATTATGGGTTTACTGTCAGGAAATAGTGGAAATGTTTAAAAAAGAAGTTGTGAAAGATGAACTTAAAACCTTTCTTTCAAAGTTAAAAATCATCCAAACAGGGAAAATTTATTCACCTCATTCATTTACTAAATCCAATATTTGCAATAAATTGTTTCGGAACAGTGAAGAAATCTTTTATTCTTTGAGGAAATTACTAATCGAGTCAAATTCAGTAATAACTGAATATAGTTAGCTCTAAACATTTTTTCCTTCTTTTTAACGTGTCTTTCATTATTCACAAAGCTGAGCCATCCTCTGTATTTGTCAGCTGTTAGTGATACTTAGATGCCATCATAGAGGCTTGAGGCATTTGTTTTCTCCCTTTAATCAAGCTGTGCATGGTAACTTATTAGTGAATTATTTGCAGGCAAAACAAAACTGGTCATATTAAACATGTATTGAGTGGGAAGGCATGACATATTTAAATAGAATATGGGGATAGGTAGGACATAGGATATGGTAGGATATGAATCTGCTATTTTAAATAAAGCGAGAGAAGCTTTGCCCAGACAAGGATCCACTTTTATGTGTGTTACATATTTAAGCTACATTCCTAAGAGACATGGTATCTAGAATCAATGGACACAGTTAAAACATTCATATTTCCACCTTGTGGTATCCCAGGAATCTGATTTTTTTTTCATTGTAACTAAAGGTGTCTGGGCACACTGAGAAGTCCATGTCTTTCAGATATTGCAGGCTCAGTATTTAAAAACAGAAGCAACAGGAAACCTCCTGCATGTGAAAACCTTGACCAAGTAGTTATGCATAACACATACTTATCTAAATCTGTATTTCATGTGAGTACTGAATTGTTCAATTTTTCAACCTCACTCATTTTTTTAAAAAAATAAAAGTTTTTAAGTTGAATATCCTGAAGTAAGTGGTTAGAGAACAGCCTTGGGCAGGGAGAAGAGTTACATGGGGAGAGCTAGCCCAGGGCGCTCATCTGTGGAGATAACAAACTGAAAGGCAGTCTCAAAATAATGCTTTTCCCTTCTACAGTGCCTTTAATCTGAAAGCCAAAAAGCACTCTACAGAGTCCATGCCTTGCTGGGCTGCAGTCACTTGTGGCCATTCCTTTGAGAGGCTTTTCAGCTGCTGTCTGTCCTCAGAGCTGGTCTGTCAGTCCTAGCCTGGTACCTCCCCAACCCCAGTCCTGGGCAAATCAGTGCACTGTTCAGAAAAAGCAAATTGAGAAAAACATTGCATAGGCATGAGCTTCATATCCACCAAACCAAGGCAGTCCAGAATTATGGACACTGAAACAAACACCCTCAAAACCAAAACAAAACAAAGAAACCCACTAAACCTGGAACAGAATTGGTTTTAAGTGCTGCACAGTACACAACTGCAGAACCAGATAGAAACGTGGAGAACTTTTAGCAGGGGTAAAAAAGAGGTTTCTCTTGATTTGGTGACTCTCATTGCAAAAACAATTTAAATCAGCCCTTAATCTTGCTACAGTGCTTTTCTTTTTTTCTTTTCTTTTTTCTCTGTTTTCTTTTCTTCTTTTACCTTGGTAGTGTTTTCTTTCTGAAGACCATATAAAGCAGGACGCAACAAAAGCATTTGCTTCTCTCGCCTTTTGAGATGAATTATATCCAGTTCTTCCAATATCTGGGGGATGATGAGCGTGGGTCCTGCATCCCTTTAGCCAGCTCTTTGCTTTCCTGAGGACTTCATGATTCACCATCACTGTGTACACGTGGAAAATAAAAAAACACCAATGTCACGCTGTTGGGTTAGTTGTCTCAGCAGGAAATAACATGCAAGAGTATCTCTAGAGTGCATGAGAAGCTGTTACCAGAAAATAAATCTGTCACTTTTGCAATGGATGAACTGCTGCTGG
This sequence comes from Oxylabes madagascariensis, assembly GCA_013400675.1. Classification (NCBI taxonomy): domain Eukaryota; kingdom Metazoa; phylum Chordata; class Aves; order Passeriformes; family Timaliidae; genus Oxylabes; species Oxylabes madagascariensis. The sequence goes on from VYZR01028566.1 coordinate 59,266, forward strand.
CAGCGAGGGCTGCTCTGATTCCTGTCTGATGGTTCATGGCTGCCCAGCACAGCCTTTCTCCTGCTCCCAGCTCTCTTTCCACAGCTGAGGATAACTTTGGAATTTTTGGTTTACATCTGACCTCATAACAGATGCATTTTCTCTTCGTCCCACTGGTTTCTGCCCAAGTGGCTTGCTCCCTAACACTGTCTTAATAATGTTTGTCTCATGCCAATGTTAAAAAAATGTGACATCTTATATTGGCTGATTAGAGTTCAGTCAGCAGGGATAACGGCAGGGTTTTAAACCACCTCTGAAACTAAAAGGGCCACTCATAATCTTAATATTTTACTTTATTTCTTAAGTCTCTTGCCAAATTGAGGCACATTCACAGTACTTTTTTCTGTACTAACTTACCATCCACCCAAAACATTTCTCCATAAGAAGGAGTCATCGTTTTTCAGACAGAAAAACTGGGAAGGTGCCTGGCAGCTCCCAAGACAGACCAAACCTCTCAGGTGAGGGGGCATAGAGGGATTGCTTGTAGTTGACCCCCTGTAATGACCCATGCTGCGAAGGGGAAAGGCTGCCCTTATTTTTCTGGGACAGTAAAGGTCCCTGGAGCAGAGATTGGTCTCTACCTTCTTGTGTTCCACAGATCATCAGCCCTTGCCTGCTGCCTCTGCACAAACTGCCTGCTCCCTCCTGCATGCACAGGATGGGAGCCCTGGCCCAGGGCAGCTGCGGCGGGGGAGTTGCAGTTCTGTGCTCAGGCACAATCAGGATTCTAGCAGTAGGTTTCAAAGGCAAGAGGTTTTAATTCAAATATATATATTTTGAAAAGTGTACATAAATTTTGAAAATGTGTATATACATATGTTTGTAACTTAGCCTACAAGGCCAGGGTAGGTGACCGCCACCTATCAGGGATCCCAGGCTGTTGAATTTTGCCTCCTGTGCACAAATGTGCAGCCTTGATGCTCATGAGTACAAATTTTGCCATAATAATAGCTTTGTTTCATTTTATTTCTTAGTCTTTCACTTTCCCTGCTCGAAAGAGCTGCTGAAAACATCTATTTATCTGTATGTAATTCTCTTTCTGACATTATTTATTCATCTAAGAATTTGGTTGGGAAAAGCAGCAGATCTTGAACTGATAAGGTTCAATTGCAAATAAACAGGAAGCAAATTTTTGTTTGTTTACCCAGAAATCCCACCACTTCAAATATATTTTCACACTGAAATGAAGCATATTTCAAAATTTCATGTGAAATGAAATTTGAAGAAGTAGCCTTGGGATAAGGGAAACACTCAACATAGAAATATTTTACTGCCACACAGTTCTATTCTTCAAACTTCCAAAAATTTTTATATTAAAATTTCACTTACTGTGAAGAGTAGTTTTGGAACAACCTTCATTCTGAAAATGTCAAATTGTCATTATTGAAACATTTTGTCTCATATGCTTTCAAAATTATATCAAAATCATTCAAAGTTCAAGACATTTGGGTCTTGATGAATTTCCCCTCAGCATCTTCGAGAAGCAAGAAAACACCATCTCTATTCAATGTAGCCTTGAGATGTTTCCCATACTGAAATATCAATAAAATCTAAAAAATAAATTACCCTAATTTTAGAAGAATTTTGCCCAAACAAAGCAGTCTTTCAGAATCTTAAATTGAATCTAATATACTTGTACTTTATCTAACTAATATCCCTTGCCTGAGCAGCTCTGAATGTTTTAGAGATAAATCTCCTATTTTTATTTGCATTTGTTTGCCTTTCTACAATTTAGGGGCATAAATTTCTCTAATCTAGTCTGATGCTAAGATACCATTCACGAGAAAATTTTCTTAAATAGTGTGTGTGCCTTTGCTCTGACTGAAGCATACTTACTGAACAGGGTTGCTTTTTTGTATCAAGGCTTAAGCCTCTCTGTAGTGTTCTAAAATAACTCTGTTTTACAGGTGGGAAGCTTGAGGTAGGGTGGAGCCCAAAGATGCCTTTTGATAGCCAGGCGCAAAACCCCCTCTTCTGATGAGGTTAATGCAAATCCAGTACAAAAACACTCCTTCAGCCAGGATGGTAAAATGTCAGCTAAAGCTGGTAGGCCATGATTTTTCTTTTCCTTAAAATGAATTGTTAAAGATTTGGAAAATAAACTTGATGCTAAGGATGGTGGTGTGCCTAAAAAGCATTTTACAATATGATTTCTGCCTGTGTTAGCCTATGGCTGAAGCACCCTTTGTCCTATACTCCCTGCTATAGTCAGTGGTATGCTCAGCAAATCTGCTTTTAGAGAACTGCTGTGCAGCTGCCTCTCCTTAACAATTTTCCCCCCTCTGAGTTTAGCAGCAGGAAGGGAAGACCCAGATGGCTGACAAATTCAGGATCTTTTCCAGTTGCTAAGGGTAAAATTAATGCGCTTGCTTGCATCTGGAACCTAGGATCTAAGCCTTTTTTTTTTTCAAACAAAACTGAACTAAAACAACAACAATGATTTCACTGGCAATAGGTGTAAAAAATTTATATACAAGTGGCTGTAGTGGACAAGCCCCATCCAATGGTTCCTCTGAAGCTGCAGCTTTGGAGCAACTGAGCTGCAGTGGTGATTTAACATCCCCATTTCACTCCTGAGCAAGGAAATTCCAAAAAGAGGATTGGAATATTATGACAGTCTACAGTGGGAGGTGCAATTCTGCCAGAGAGGCATGTTCAGCGGATTTATCTGATGCCATGGGCAGCAGAAGACCTAGGTCCTCTCCCTGCTTCTGGCCTTGCCTGATTGCATCACTGCTTCCACTGCACCAGGGATTTCTTGGCACACAGCATGGCTTGTTTGTTATCATAACCTGGCACGGAGAAGCTGCTTTGCCCACTCCTCAAAATGCAGCTGCAACACAAGGGTGCAGGCAAGGGCAATGTACAGCCTCTTGTTTCCAGCTGGAAACAAGGACCAGAATTTTTAATCAGGGAAAATTGCGAGGGGTTTGGGAGTTCTGGCCAAACTCCTGAGGAAACCAACCAGAAAGATGTTAAGTTTACAAGCTGTCAGGATTGCGGTTTTGCATCCTACTGGGATCGCTGCTTGGACTATCACCTCGTGCCAGCTCTGGGGGAGGGCTGCAAGGGGGCATCAGGAAGATCCTTTGTGTTTCTCATTCTCATTTTTTTCTTGGAGTCAGAAAAGTCCCAGACAGGACCTGTCTGTCAGGTCACAGCTCCAGCCAAAACATCTGGCAGTGGTTCCCAAGAACCTATAGGCACCAGGTGGCAGAGGGGAACTGGGTGTCTTCCCTGAAGAGTGCCAAGGAAGCTATGCTGAGTGCTTGTATTAACACCTTGGGAAACTGTGATTAAGGTCTGATCAGTGAGTGAAACTCCATCTGTGCCATCTGGTTGTCTGTCTTGCACCACTTTACAACTGTAAGATTATTTAGCAGTGCAGTTTACAGGAAGAGACCTGTTTAGGAATAAGAGTGTCAAGCCTTTAGTTTAAGTTGAAGTCAAACTAAACTTTCTATATATAAAATATATAAAACTTAAATGCATCAAAGAATAATTCTATAATTACATTTAAAAAAGATTATTTTAGAATGACATTGACCATATTTCTTCAAATAATATAATGAATTAAAGTACCTTGGATTGGCGATTGATTCTTTTTCTTCTTCTCTTACAGTAGGCAAACATTCACAGTCACCTGGAAAAGGGTAACAAACAAGACTATAGTTACTCTTGGCAGTTGTTCTACATTTATGTCAAAAATGCATCAACTTTTATCATGCAGTCACTGTAGAATATAGATCTGCAGATGCACTTCTGCACCCTTTTATCTGCATGGTCCCCATAGGATAAATCTTACACCTCCTTCCCTTTGATAGGTGTTGCTGCAATTTATTTATTATATAAATTCCAGTTCTTTATGTACACCTATACAAATGAGCTACTTTGGAGGACTGTCTCCTACACACTGCCATGGGGAGAGTTGTTTGTTAATCTTCCACTGCTGACAGTTGCACCTATGCTTTATAGTCCGGCTGGGAATTTGGGCCTGGAGTTTAGGGAACACTAACGCGTGCACACACACACATGAAAGTATGTAAAATATTTGCTCCCTTTTCACCACAAAATTTTAAAATATATTTTACACCACTTTTTTCCCATGGAGTATACTTAATGCCTCTCTTTCACTACTGCCACTTAGCACGTTTTCTACAAGAGCTTACAGACCGCGAAGGTCAAAACCCCATCATGTGGAGCACTGTGCTAACGCAAGGAAATGCTCCAAAGAGCTTTATGTCCTGAAAAACAAAGCATGCCTAGTAGGTCAGGCAAATGAGCCATTTGGATAGAAGGCAAGGGACCAGGAATGAAAAAAAAATCAGCGTTTCAGCATTTCCTAACCGGTGAAAGGCTGTTCATGGTTCAAAATCGGGCCTTGTTTAACTCGTGGCTTACCAAAGACCTGCATTTTTTGAGGAGACCCTGGAAGGACAGTGCAGACCCCTTAGAGATTTTGAGTGGAGAATTCCCTGGGAGAAAAATGGGGGGAAAAATGCAAGGTACTTATAAGTAACTGAGAAGGCAGCTGAAGATGCTGCTGCTGGTAGTTACTGCATGTTCTAATTGCTCCATGGGCTGATAGCCTTGCAAAGGAGGGGAAGGGCATATTCATAGGTTCCTGACAGCAATTTTAAATAAATGGTGATCTGAATTACAAGCAAACACGTATTTCTTCTACAATACCTCAGTGTGGAGCACAAAAGTGTAGAAGTTCTGGAGACTGGAAGGACTAGATGCTTCAGAGAAACTAGTATCTAGCATTAAAATGTGTATTTAAAAATATAAATAACATTCACAGCTGTAAGTGTGTTTAATAGAAATGTCTACTGGAAACTGAAAACATTTATGAAATTCTATCACATATTAAAAATAAACTCCCACACAAACTAAAATACTCCTCTGAAAAAATCTACCCCTGACATTTGTTCAGTTATTTTAGTAGGAGGGAGTCAAGAGCACAACTAAAAATGTTGTAGGAAAAGCAGTGATACGCATACAAAACACCTTCCATTGATTTCCTATGCATGGGATTTACGTCAGCAGCCAAGAGAAGGAGGATGGAGTAGAGGGGTTACCGTGTACCATTTTTGTTCATGCTGTTCATCCACTTATCAAGCTCTTCCATTTCTATTTCCATAACAGAGGGTGTGTCTTCTTCAAAAATAGGACTTGAGAGAAGAGAGGGGGAAAAAAGCATTACACAAAATGCTTAATTCAAACAACTTACAATGTAGTGATTTTGTATGACTTTCCTATAATTCCAGACACGTATAAACTCTGGAAAGCCATCCTAGCCCAGTAATCTGAGGAGATGTCAGCCCAATGGGTGTGAACCAAGGAGCCACGAACAGATGCGAGGGAGCAGCACTGAGATGCCAGTCCTGGGCAGAGGTAGGGCCAGCTGAGACATAACACATAGAGGGACTCAGATTGTGCAGCCAGAGACATGCCAGAGCACAAGATCACTGCAGCTTCTTGAAAACTGTCCCTGCTGTAAATAGAAAACTAAAAAAAAATAAGATAGTTTGTCCCTGCCTTCCTGGAACACACGACTGTTAAAAGCTGAAGGCCTAAAGTTTCATCATAGCTGTGACTGACATTTGCAGTGACTTCAAAGGAAAGGTCATGAGAGCTGCATTTATTCAAATGCCTCTGCTCAGCTTCCTTTTGCTTATCATTCCTGCAGTCATATGATAGAAAATATTTTTCTAGCAAAAAAACCCTTTTTTTTTTCCCTTGTAGAGCCCATCTATGAACTTTCAGCATTGATTAGCAAGATGGAGGTCAATAAAAGGTAACAATAAAAGTTATGACTCTTACAAGAGACACACAGCTTCTGTCTCGTTTTCTAAGCATCTAAGGCATTGCTCATGTGGCAGCCAGGCAAGCCTTTCTGCCTCACCTCTGAGTAAGAAGATAAACTTGAAAAACAGGGGAGCAAGACACAGAGCTTATTCTGAATAGCAAAAGCCTGTGATGAGCCTGGGAACTGATCCCCTTTGCTCATGGGGCACCTTGTACCTCTTGTGGCTGATGGAGCAGGAGGTGCCTAAGAGCAGGCTCAGCGAAGGCTGTGGGCTGTGGGTGTCTGTGGGGCAGCCCTTGCCTCAGTCACCACTAACTCTTGTTCTCCTGCTCTAGTCTTACACTTCAGCCACATACTGAAGTCACACTTTATCCACCTGTTGAGATTGCCGGTTCAATTGATGGCAAAAAATAATGGTGTTCAGTGTACAGCTAAATTGAAAGAGGCAGTGAAGGAGACAAAGGTTAGAGTAAAAGAATTTTTTTTAAAAGAACGATATTCATAAAATTTACCTTTTTACATTTTCGCTTCCCAGCTCATCTGGAAAAGAAGAAAGTTGGTGTTCATGGTTCTGCATGATATTAACCCATTGTATTTACAAGGTCCAGACTGCGTGCAAGCCTTGAATAGGGTCAAGTAAAACGGGCTGCATTTTCAAAAGGCATAAAAACTAAATTGCAGATGAAAGACAAAAGATCTTATTCTGTTTGCAATTTTCAGAGGAACCCACTATTTCAAATCTAAAAGCATCTCATTATTAGCTCAGCCAGGCTGGGAGGAAGCCCAGTGTTGGTGTTGCAGTGGGCAGGACAGGGCAGATGCACACTTCCTTCAGCAAAACAGATGTGCTGAGGGAAATGGTATCCTGAAAAGGAACCGCTTCTGCCAAAAAATTATTTACTGGAAGCATTGGGACATTTTGCTACAGATTATGCTTGGGCAATTCAGCTCTGTCTGGAGACTCTGGGAGCTGCTCACAGGGAGAAGGGCGGCGGGGAGTTGGACTGCATGGCAGATTAGATCTCAGTTAGGCAAATGAAGCTGAACTAGCCAGATGTCAAAAGAGATCCAATCTACACATGACTCCAAGACAAAGTAAAAAATGGATGGGGAGGGAAATGGTGTCACAGACATAATTCTGATAAATGTCTTCACCTCCAGGAATCAAGCGACTAAAAAACCTGTCTTAAATCACCTTATTTTTAGTTCATTGTTGCCAATGGGTGATACCTCCCAGTTGTTCCAGCACATTCCCAGACTGCAGAGCCATCCCAGAACCATAGAGCCATCTGTCCCAGCCTTAAGGATGCTCAAAATCCCTGGCTGGCACAGGGCTTGAGATCCTAGGATTGTGTTTCTGAAAGGCACCACATTTCCTAACCCACCGAAGAATGTACCTGCATTTCAATCCTCCAGAAACAGGCAGGCAACTGACTGCCTGGTTGCAAATTCATAGTTTGTTAGAGGGAAACCCAGTGATTGGGCAAATGCAACCTAAAAATGCCCTGAAAACTTGAGTTAAAATCTATATTGAATGTGTCTGCAGGCTGATGAGGTGACAGCTGCACTCTGACCGTGCAGACACTGATACAATCATCTCAGAGTTCCACTTACCAACTATGTGGTTTTAATATGACACCTCAGTTTGTTCTCCTGTGGCTTGACAGTCCAAGTTAGCAATTCCTTTGTTAACAGATCATGGCACCTTCCTGAAGCATTGCTCACCCTACTGCAGCACTCAGGCAGTCTGACCTAGCTCATTTGCTGTGATGTCTTTGTAGCAGCCTCCACCCTATGGAATCAGGATTCCTTAAAATTGTTCCTTATAATGATTTTTCTTGTTCTTATTTTATTGAAGCTCCAAGCAGCTTTACCTTGAGGGCACTATGGGCAGTAGAAGCATTAATTTCACCTTGCCTCAAGTTGTAGAGCATAAAGACAGAATAAGCATTTGCAGCCACAGTAACATCCCTGTGCATTCCCAGCATTTCCAGGAGCCAGAGATTGGTGCTAGGGCTCCCATGGGTGTGGCAGCATGAGCAGGATGTGCCAAGAAGCAGAAGTAGCTCCTGCCCAAGGAGAGATGTGTGACCAGGTACTGGTGGCTGCAGAGGATCCCTCTCTTACTTGTCAAATGTGCAACTACAATCAGAGAAGGGCATCCTAAATGTGGCATCCCATGCCTCGAAATAATGTTCTGTTAATGTTGAACACATCCTAGCAATAGCATTTTGATGCACGAGAAGACAAATTTACCTTGCTTGGACTTTTTCCTTTTATGATGCATTACAAAAAATGTAATCAGCAAAATCAGCAGGACCAGCAGCGCCACAGGGACAACATATATCAAGATTGACTGTTCTGCTGCTTCTAGACTGTCCTCATCATTCACAGCATTCAGTTCAGTACTTGGAGAACTCTGTGTTTCAAAGCTGCTTTCAGTCGTGCTTGCAGTTACAAGTACTGGCTCATGGTCATCCACGGTTGAAGGACCCGTAGCAGGAAGATGTGTTGCTGCAAAAGTGGGGAGTATCATCGATCCATCTCCTGATCCATCATTTCCAGGGTCTGTCAAATATATAAGGACAACTTAACATTTTAAGGGTTTCATTAGTATTATCACTGAGTCACAGTGTACAGCTTTAGTATTTACTTCCCATTTGATGTATAAAAAAACCCAGCAGATGCCCCATACACACAGATTGGAAGTCGTGGGCATTGGATGTAAAATTAGATCTCAACTTTGTCACAAAATCTTACCAGTCTTGCTGACTTTTACTGGGACACGTCAGCATGTGTCATTTGTCTGCACACAGCTGCCTTGCACAAACAGACTTCTTTTCCTGCAGGTTAGCATCCGGTCTTGCTCGCATGTGAAATTATTCTGCTTCTCAGTAAACCACACCAGCCTGTTTTGCTTCTCAGTCTTGCCACATATGTCCCTCCCCTTACCCAAGGAGTTAGGTACTGCCTTCAGGGAGACCATTATCCCTGCTTCACCAATTCTGTTTTTCACAGTGAGACAAATTTAACAAATTTGAGAAAGGCACAGAAACAGAGAGATGAGTGAACCAAAGGAAGTCTGAAGGATGCAAAAGCTGCTAACTTCCGCTTCTGCATGGACTAGAAGAGGTGATAGTAACACAGGGACCTTATTGCATACAGGTCCAATTAACTGTTCCTCTCACTGATTCTACAGGCTGGAGGAATGAGTGTGTGGCAAAGCATCAGTGCTGGATATTCCCCATAAGTGCTAAGACTGGGGGTTTTGAACTTTGATCTCAGTTCAAAGTTTCATTTATCAAGTTTCATTTAGCATGCATTTTGCAAGAGAAGTGGCTAAAATTGGCTGTGTTGGTAATAGTGAAACAAGTGCTTTTTGTGTGTTTAGGTAAGAGTCTATTGACTGTCACAGAGTTTAAAAGCTTTAAAGAAGTACAGCAAATTCTGGGCTAATACTGTATTCTGTACTCATGCCAAAAATCCTGTTGTAGCCACAGGTGCAAGAATCAGTCTTCAGACAAAATACAACAGCAAAATAATTTTCTTGGCATGAAATTAAATGATGGGGGTTTTTGTGCTATCTGCCCTCTCAGATCCAATGCCAGCATAGTGCACATCTCATTTTGTGCAATAAAGCAGGATGGGATTTCTTGACTTTTGCAATGTTTCTCCTTGTTCTTGTAAGGAACTCTCTGGGCAGCCAGAGTTTCCACTAGAGTTAGCAAGAGCTTAAGGTTTTCAGCACTTCAGTGCTGGCATTTCCAATCTCACAGGACTGGAACCAAAACTACTTAGCATTTTAAATGCTTTTGTAAACACATTAATCTTCATAATGGCCCTGAGAGATGAGCAGTTATCATCTCCATTTTACAAATGAGAAATCAGAAGGACAGGGATGCTGTCCTTCCCAGGGATGCCAAGTGGGAGAGAAAAACTGGGATTAGAGCGCTATCTCTTGCTTAATCCACTCTGCAGCATCTCCTCTCCCACCAGATTTGTGTCAAAGAGGAGATGAGTATTTCATGAGACTGTATTCAAGGAAACCCAATTTCAGATGAATAAAATTATTTGAGTGTGACAGCAGTGTTTTATCTAGATTTTTATGCTGCACATATCACACAGGCATCTGATTGTTTCATCCTTTCCTAAAAACTAGGAAAGAATTTGAATACTTAATGTAATACTGTGAAGGTCACCAGACTCCTGCAGCACAATAGTACAATGAAAATGATAGCTCTTCTGTGGCAAAGCACTTTGTCTCAATAGTCTCTCTGTGTCTTCTGTATTTAGTATTTCAGTCAAAAGCAAAACACTGTCTCTGCCTCTCTTGCAGGTAACGACCCTCTTAGGTGTGTGCTGCTCCACCCCTTCCCGGGATCTGCTGGCCGCCCTTGATCTTGTCGCAGAGGACAGGAGGGAGAGCTCCTCTCCCTTATTAGTTTGGCCATTTGACTTTTCTTTTGCAAGGTAGTTTGTAGTTCCCAGTGCCTGCAGCCACTCCATTTCAATTGCTGTTGTGCAGAGCGGCAAGGCAGCACAAGAGATGTCTGTGCTGCAGACTGTGGCGTGATGGACTGTGCCACGGGCAGAGCTGATGGCCCACCGCAGCCGCACTGAACTTCTTCGATGACCTTGCTTCATTTTCCTCCTCTAGCCATTGCCCTTGAAACCCATTGCCTGCCACATTTGATATACTGAGGGGGACAAGCCTGTTGCTTAAAATAGGGTAAGGGTGTGGAGAAAATACCTTGCTTTTCATTTATTTGCGGAGCTAAAATGGATTTTTCAAATGTCTAAAGCATGGTGTGGCTTTAAAGCAAAGCAAACAGTCACACCTCATTAACTGCAGTGATAAACTTTTCAGCTGCAGAGTTTACTGTGCTTGATTTCCGAGAGAGATTTTTCCAGTATCTCTGCCACTTTGCCTGGTTTTGAACTATGAAGCAGACTTCAAATCATTTGTCTCTGTGTGAAATAGAATAACCTTTTCTAGTCTCTAGGCAAAGAAAATGGCAAATCACAGGGAGTGACCTTGCTGTCACATATTTTTTTCACTTTGCATAATTCCAGGGACAAAACAGCATCTCTCTGGGATCACCATTTTCTCTTACAGAGATCTTTTCTCTGAGTGAATTAAATACATCTTTCAGCAGAAGGGCAGCCAATTGCACAATGTTCTTGCAAGGATATTGCTCTTATTTCCTGCATTTTACCTGCTGCCTCAACACATCCTGCTCCCCCATCACCTCTGAAGAACAGAGCTCAGCCTCGAGGGATGCCTCACCTGTCACCCTGCAGTTCCTCTTGCTCTCAGGCCACCCACACATCACTCTTTTTACACAGTGGGAAAGCACAACCTGCACCTGGCTTGGCCCAGTGGCTTGCATCAGGGAAGGATTTGTGCCTCCAGTCCGGCAGGGAGAGTTGGGCTCAGGCCTCCCAGTGCAGCTGTATCGCCTGCCACAGCCACCCACCCAGGCCACAGGAGACACGTGGCTGACCTCAAGATAGTTGCTGTTTTTCATAGTATTTCAGCTTAAAGTGCTCAAAATAGCAAGTGGGCTGTGTTGCAGCTGGCCCAGGTGGCTGTTTGGTGGGGTGAATGAAAGCTGGGCATTACAAGGCTTGGAGCAGGGCAGAAGAACATCTGAAGGTTGGAGATTTTGTGAAGTGCTGTTCAAACATTTTCTCCATGCCAGATTTGCAGTGATAATTCATACCATGAATTGTCTTGTCAGCTGTTCTGGGGTTTCATCTTGCAGACATCTACTAGCTCCCTGCAAATGGGAATCTTACAACAATACAGTATGACATTCAGGATGGAAAAGCAAGGCCAGTGGAGTGTAACAAAGAGCAAGTCACACGTGACCATATAGATGTCTCCTTGACTTTGCAAAGCCTGTGCCCTTTCTCTTGTTGAGCTCAGCCTCATGCTGTTGGCTACATTCCAAAATGTACATTCCAGTACTCATCCCTCTGCACATCTTGTCCAAGGAGCAAATGCTCATACAACAACCACATGGGCTTCACCTTTGTCTGGACCAGCCTGGGCCCAAATGCTGGTGACTTCTTCCTGTGTTAAAGGAAGGGGATGGGAACACACCACAGCTTCAGCCCAGCCTGTACTGCCACTTTCCGTGCTTTCAAGAGAAGAAGGGAGGGGGTCTGGCATGCAGCTGCATCCCACCCTGATGGGAAGGTGGGCACAGCTGGAACTGGAAGTTAAGTAGCTGGAGCTGGAAGTCAGGAAGTTCTCAGGGTTCCACAGTTGAGGTATGAGAGAATCTGGAACTCAAGGGACCAAAATACTTGAGCAAGCACTAGCAGCATCTCATAAAAGGTTCAATTAACAGTTCTTAAAAATTATGAAAAAACTATGTCCCTGTACGCAGATACCATGGTATAATCTATTACTCAATATCTTTTACTTGAAAAATATGCTTGGATCACTGATAGACTTTGCTTGAGTTTTGGAGGTGCTCCCAAACCTGCTTTTCATGGGAGACAGAGGTAGTTGAATATACCAAGAGGTTTTATAGATTGGAGTCCCAAAAATTATGTCTCAATCAAACAAACAACTTTTCTGTTGTTGCAGCATTTCTACCTCAGATTTGTGCTGCAGCATTCAGAGGTGGTGATATGGGCTTCCTGATGAAGTAAGCAGGCAAACAGGTTTCTGAATTCACTTGGATGCGAGGCAAAGGAAAATAGCAAAGGAAAATAGCTGGCAGTCAGCACATTGAGTTTTGTTGTAGAACCATCAGTCTCTGCTGCCTTGCTGTCAGAGTCAAGGACTGGATTCTCTCAAGGGAATTTTTCAAATTACACTATAGTGCCTACTGACAGAAGAAAAAGCAATGAGAGAGAAAAAGCAAGAACTATGTCAGTGGGATAGCCAGGCTTACAAGTTTGAAAGGAAAATTTTTATTTCTCCAAACTTTCCCATAAGCTATAAAAATGCAGTGAAAGGAGGCTCACGAGAAGGTGACAGAACAAGAAAAGGCTATAAAGCTGGAATGAAGTTACCATATCCTATATCACTGCTCCATACACACATTCTGTTGGTGGTGTAGTTCATACCACTCTACATGGTCTGTATGATCCTCTCGTGTACTGCTTGGCTCATCCCTGCACTGTTCCTCTCTCCACATTTCAGGTTGCTGCAAGAGGAGCTGTTCCTTGCCACGGCCAGGGCTTGCCTGGCTGCCTGTTGTGGCAGGTCTTGCCTGTTAGTCTGGCTGGAAGAGGAATCCTTAAAAGCCTGCAGGCTAGCTGTTGGGAGCATACACTCTTCTGATGAGGGAGCACAAGCATTTCAGGGTGGCTAATCTGTAGACAAGATCCTATTAAAACGAGGTGCTTAGAAAGCGTTATCTAGGTATAACCTGAAAGAGGAAACAACTGTTTAAGCTCATTTATACAAGATGGAAACTGCTTTTCCTCACTGTGTTCCTATCCAGCTGAAGTGCTGCATTAACAGATGCTGTTGCAAATTCAGTCACACATCTTAGAGTCAAACTGTGAACCTGTACTCTCATTGCCCACCCCCAGTACTAAAGGCTTTCCAGACCAATTTATGCATTTAGTTGCTTCTACTTAATCTGATGGCCTTCTAGCTCTGCATCTGTGATACCCGTGCGACCTCACTGTGATGCAAATCTCTCAGTGCTCCTTGCTCTCAGGACGACCCTGAAATTAAAGATTCAAAAGCTCCGGAGGCTTTCCAGCTATCATAAAATCTCTTGAGGGAAAAGAGACTGATATCACTGACTGAAAATTAGTATACAATCTTGCTGATGTAAATGTCCCTGAAGCAGCTAAATAAAACAGTGAATGTGTGTGTGGCTAAAATGGAGGAATGCTAGTAAATACATAGAAGAAGTTGATGTATTCAGTAGAAAGGATTTTTCATCTGATTTTTAGGGCACTGCACTTTGGAAAGAGAAAATGTAGCAAATTCTCATTTCTTACGTTGTAGCTTTGCTAGAAAATTTTACAGGTGATTGTAACAGGGTCAGTTCATTACTGGAGGTGGGGAACAGGTCAAAACTATTACTCCCTTAGAGACCCTGGCTTTGCAGGGGAGGCAGCCTAAAAGACATTTCTCTGCCAAGGAGAGTCACTGCCTGTGCTCGTGGAACAAGCTGCTGAATATCTGGATCTTTGATAGCAGTGTTTCTTTGAATGACAATTCAAAACAATAGCACAGAGACACAGACAAAATAAAACGCTACCTGCAACCACCCCAGCTCTTCCACTTGGTGATCTTACATGTTTTACTGTTCCTCTCCTTCACACATTTTCTTGCTCCCCATGTCAGACCATTTATGCTGCAATTTCCCACACATTTCACTGAACGCAGTGGGAGATGGCCTAGCCTGGGAAATGACTCAAGGGTCAGAGCATGTTCCTGTGAGCTGCAGTAAGGGTCTTAACGCTTGTTACGAGGGTCAGCACACACACCTTCCTAGGTCTTCAGAGCTGCTGAAAGGCTGAGCAGTGAGTACCATCCCCTACAGTAGAGATGATGCCCTACACTGTTTCCTGTAGGGCTTCCTGACTGCATTAAAGAAGGGGAAGGGAACTGGTGCAAACCCCAATATCCCCTCAGTATGGAACTGGGAGAAGGCCAGCACCCAGAGCTGAGACCTCAGGAATGGTCTTAGAGCTACTGGATTAGAGTGATTGTAGCATCACAGGGAGAAAACCATCCATAAATCATAATCCAAATGGCAAGGCTAGGCTTTTACAAGGTTCTGGCATGGTATGGGAACAGGACTTATAAAGACTTTAATCTCTCTGTGCTGCAAGATTTAATCATACTCTGTTTGCCTATTTTGTAAATGGTCTCTAGACAGTAGACAACTTAAAAGTTGAGGACTATGTCTGGCAAAAGGTGAAAAAACTCCCTTAAAGGTCCTGCCCTGTTGATCTGTGAGCAAGGAAGGGTGAGAGCAAAGGATCTCCTTGGGAGGCTGCTCTCAGTGGTGGGGTTCCTGACCCACCAGTGCCTGTGGGGTACATACTCCCTACATAAACCTTCCCCCCACCAGTTTAATTTCCCCCCCAGGGCTCAAGTTCTCAACTTCCCGTCCCACTCTTGAAGTCAGAGTAAGCCCTCAGGTACATTTTGGGGCTGGTTGGAAGTTGAGAACTTCAGGGTTTTGACTCGCCAGGCAAAAACTGCCTTTGTATGGGGAGCAAAGGTGGGTGCTCTCCTCCTCTTCCCCTATGACTGTGGATTGGCTCCGTAGAGTCAGAGCTGACAGGGCTTGGGGAGGGCTCTGGCAGGACTGACTCACTCCCAAAGAGGAACCATTCCAAAATCAACCAGAATTGAAAGGTGGACCTACTGGTAGGAAGTGGGGAGTGTGGGGAGTGTCACACACCCGGTGTGTGACATCTGCCTGGCACTTCCTGCAGCCCCTAACGCCCATTGCCCCAAGGACAGGGGGCACCCAGTCATGAGCTGAGGGGCCCCAGGCTAAGGCGTCCCCCCCCATTGGGAACGTGGTGATGAAACAGTAGCTCTCAGTACCCTGCACACAAGCTAGAGAAGCAGGAGCCTGATCACTCTGCATTGCCTTCATTGTACTCCTCCATTTCCCTGGGACCTCTGTTTTGCTCTGTCCGTGGCAGGATTTTTGTTCCTCTGACTGCTTTGATTCTGAGCTACACTCAATGCTTGCAGCATATTTTCTTAACGTGCCTGCAATGCAGCAGGGCTCTAGTAACACAGCCAAACCCAAACGATTTTATACCTCATTTAGCTGGCTCGTACAGTTAAGCGAGTCTCCTAAGTGCAAGCAGCTCAGCAGCACGCCAGGAGCCTGCAGCCCAGCTCTACACCCTGCTTATAGTAAGTACTGTTTTTCAGGGAAAAAGCACATCAAAACACCGATTCCAGCAGTGCATTTTAGGACATTAAGAGAAGCCCAGTGATATCTGAGAGTGACCATCTTCTTTCCCTGCTTTCTGTAGAGCTCCCACTTGCTACAGCAGCACAGAGGCAGCAAACACTTCTAGTCCATACCAAAGCATTTTTGCAGGGATTTTTTTGACACAGAAAGATTACAAGCACCGCCTCGGCAAGGTTTCACTACAAGAGCTGCCTATCACATTCAGTTGCTGGCTGCCAAAATGCCAGTGGAACCAATGACCCCTGCAAACAGGTGAGAGTCTCTGCAATGACACCCCAGTGCCTCAGCATTTTGTCACAAGCTGCTTTTCCACTCATGGTTCTTCTCTTCAGAGGGTCAGAACCTAAGCCCACGGTGCCGGCTACTTTGTTCTGCAGCTGAGAGTTCAAAATATTTGTCTCCGGAACTGGCTGTTCCTTTGTTAAACCAGTTTCAGTGCACTGGGACTGCGGAAATCGGCAGTCACCTTTTGAATGGAAGCAGTGCTTTGCTTTTAACTTTGCTATTAAACACTGATGGTATGGGTGTGGGGTTTAAAAAGTTAAAAAAAATAACTAAAATTAGAAGCAAAATGCCTGATAGGTCAACATGGAAACTCCGGTTCTCTACACACATACAATTTAGGAAATGTAGGAATTTGTAGGATTTGTTTGCTGCTGTTCGGGGATAGATCTAAGAGAATAAAAGTCAAAGCTCTCAAAAAAAAGAGGCAACTGAAAACAGAGAGGGTAAACACAGCAAAAAAGCAGCAGAGAGCAAGTCCCCACAGATCTCCTCGCAGTGCTCAGTTCGGAGGGTGTTGCCCTCCAACTTGGTCTCATTGCTGCAGGCAAGACACGCGGTCCCACCTCGGCAGGCGAAAGGCGCTTTCCTACTCACCAGTGCCGGCAGATCCCGCAGCCAGCGCCAGGGCGGAGAGCAGGGAGATGAGCCCGGGGCTCCGCATGCTGCTCCCACCTGAGGGGCGCTCCGGCAGGCTCCCTGCTGCACCCGAACATCTACATTTCCTGCTTCCTGCCGGGGAGCATCTGAGCTGCATTTCTTCAGGAGATGGACTCTCTTTGATGGGTTTTAGGAAGTGATGTAATTCCGTCTGGGCCTGTCAAGCGAGCAATGATTGCAAAAGAAAGAAGAAAAAAAAGCAGAAGTTGCTCTTCAGGCACACAGTTGGCTGAAGCACCTTTATGCTGTAGGTGGGAGAGCTCCCGCTCTCTTCCTCTCCTTTCGCTCCTGACTTTACTACCTTCTATCTTCATCTACACACAGTACCACAGATCATACAAATACAAATCAAACACAAAACTTCATATATGTATGTCAGCAGGAAGGTTTTATGTCACTTTTCAGGGTGGTTAAGCAAGAAAACTTCAATAGTGCTTCCCCTTACGCCTTGTTTTTCAAGCTGAAGTTCTCCCCACATCGAGGTGGGAGACAGCATGCATTTACAGTCCCAAAAGGCAATCCCCAAGTGGGCTGTCTTCAGCAAATGGGATGAATGGCTGGCTCTCTTAGAAGCCTATAACTGAATATTCTGGGCTGGTTTGTGCAGAGGAAGAGAAAAAAGCAGAAAACCACATCATTTTTTGTTATGAGCAGGTGGCTTAGCGAGACAGTGCTGAGACACCGATGTGATGGTGGGTGCAGATGACAGGGGGCAGAAGGTTTCAACCCCCACCAGGATGCAGGGCCTGGCATGGGAGCCCACGGTGCCATGGTCGATTGAGGTGGGAAGGGGAAGGTAATCCTGCCTCTCTTCCTGACTCCTCTTTATTTTCGCTCCCTCTTGGCAGTCTCTGTCTGGGTGTGCAGACCTTGGCTGCTTCCCCACCAAATGCTGCCCTGTCCTCTGTTCCCACCAACCCGTCACTGTCCACACACTCAGAAACATGTAAGAGCTGGCTGGGGCTTCCGCGCATTTCCTGTTGGGTGGTGCTCTGTGGGTAAGAGCAATGGAGAACTTAAAAATTAAACCAAACCTTTGCAATCTTCTCACTGTATAGGGTGGGCCTAGCCAGGGCTCAGGATTTGGACCTGAATCTAAACCATACATGTACCCAAGCAGGGAGAGTGGTTGAACCACAGATTTGAGTTGTTCCACTGTAGAAATAAGTGCTAGCTCTAAAATTAATCCCTCTGAGTTGAGAGTCCACTCCAGATTTTACTCTGGAGCATCTCAGGTTAGAAACATTTTAAATACTTGCATAAGATTTTCCAGTAGTAATCTAAGGCAGAAGGGTTGAATGGTGACTGTGTAGGGGCTTCATAGTACTTCCCCTAGACATGAGTCTGTCAAAATCTGATTTCTGGTCAGAATTTGAGTTCTGGAATTTGTCAAAGCTGGTGAACCTTTCTGTTCAGATTGGTGGGAAGTGATCAATTGCTGTTCTGCTTCTCCAGCTAATAATTTTTCTTAACACACTGATGCTTTTATATGTCATCAGCTATAGGCTGTTTGGCTTGAGTAGCTGAGAAATAGGTCAGTGATTCATTTAATGACCGGCTTGTTGATAGATTTAAGCCACTTGAACAATATAGTTAACTAAAAAACTGAACTGGTTGCTTAGTATTGGCAATGTATGTTTATGAACTTCATAAAATAGCGGGGGCAAAAAGCAAAGTTGCAGCATTTGCACCTACAAGTAGATAAAGAGGAGCTCTGAGTTTTGAAACCAGTAATGCTGACCAACTAATCAAATATTTCTAGGAGATATTCTTTAATATGATGTCATAGTCATACACAGTAACACTTATCAGACAGAAGTGTCAGAGGTGAGACTTGCCAATACTTTTAAGATTTTTCTGTTAAAAAATGACAGAAACTCCAAGGATTAGTAATAGTGTCTAACTGACATAGACAATTTGAATGATGGACCTCCAGAAACTGAGGCTACCTGTCTGTGCTCAGAGGTGATTTTGTCTTGTCTGGCAATAGGAAAACTGATAATGGGCTGGTGGCCAGCACAGGCAAAGTCTGTCTGTGTTTTCAGGAGCAGAGTCTCAGATCCTAAGGCTGTCACTATTGTCTATCCTCAGCTTTCCTTGAACTTTAGTCAGCAATAGGCAAAGTCTTACTATTTAACAGTATATTTGTTGCTTTAACGTACAGAAAAGATGTGCTATACTCCTTTCCGTTTCTTCCCCATCTCCTTCCCAAATTTGCCACTCTAATACCACATGTGCTGAAAACATGTTCTTCTGATTTATCCTGCCCTGCATATTTGTGGTTTTGCCCCATTCTGTAGACTCAGCCCAGCTCACTCATCCGTTATGAAAACATAAACCTAGACAGTGAAACTGGAATGGAAAACATGAAAGGATTTGTGTTTGGTTTGTATCTTTGCTGGATTTTTACACCATATTTCTAATGTAAAGAACTATTTACTTTTCTCTTTTTTTCTTTCAGTCTTTCTACATAGATTTTAGCGTTTCCCCTCAAGTTCCCATCAACTGTTATTGACAAATGTTTGGCTAACAACTCATCACTGCCCCTTGAAAGCAAGATAGACATCTACTGCTGTGTACACAAGTGTGATTTCTAAGGCAAATAAAAGTACAGGAAATGTGACTCTTGGCCACAGTACCTTTTATTTAAGATTTTAGAGGGATATGAAGGTAGTTTAACATGCATTTGACTATTCTAATTTTTTTTTTTTTTTAATTGTAGAGAAGGTGGAATGAGGTATTCTGGATGTTGACAAATCAGACTCTCAAGCAAGGGCAGTTACCTCGGTCCATCCCCAGCAGCATTGGGATCATGCTCCCCTGAAGTACTCCCAGCAGGTTCCCTTTTGCCTGCCTGGGAAGCAAGGTTGGTACCTTGGCCTTGGTTGCTGTCTTCAGCCTCATACGTCTCTCTTCATAGTTGAAATACAGAAACCAAAAGCTGTAGTGACAACTTTGCTGCAAAACAAACTTGTGCATTTGGAAACGAATGTAGATTCAGTCATGGATGATTTTGTAAGAGAGGTAGATTTTATCTGCTTATTTCATAGGCCTTAGTGCATTTACTACGATACACAATTCACCTTAGCAAAAAGAAGTGTCTCTTCACAGGTAAAACCATTAAATTTTTGGGGTGCTTACAATATATGTTACCCATCTGGAAATATTTGTGCATGTTCAGTGTTACTGTTTCATTGTTTTTTAGAGTATAAAGGGCATTTCTGACCACAAAGCTAGGCTGTTTGCTAATGTTGTTCCCTAATAGGGAAGGATTTGCATCACTCAGATTACAGGATGTCATTGGAGTGACATTTTCAGAAAACCAGAAATGTATTGCAATGCTGCAACCATTTGGCTGATGCTCTTCTTGTTCCTTTTTTCTGTGAGAACAACAGCTAAACTTTTTCAAGTGATGTGGCAAGTTGATGGTTAGTTACAGGGCTTTTATTACAAACCTGCTAGTGCCGCTTGTCTGCTGCAGTCTTCAGCACTAATCCATCTGCTCTGAAGTGCAGGCAGGGGCTAGAGCCAGCCAAGTTCTGCTAGTCCCTTAATGACTTGTTTCTGTCTCCGACATATGTTGAGAAAGGACAGATAAAATTTTCCCACAAGTTGCTGTGAAAGAATGGAAAATAGCAGTGTATTGCAATTCACTGCAACATAAAAAAAACCAAACAAACAAACAAACAAAAAAACAACAAACAAGCTACTTTTCCACAAAACCCCAAACATCAAAGCAAAAGAGTTTGTGCAAAGCCCACAGGGATCTTCTTGAGTCAGCCAAAGTGTCAGCTGCAATGGCACTTCTGCAGGCTGCTGAGCTAAGTAAAATTTGCAGAATCAAGGCTAAAATCCATCGTTGTGTAGAAATCTCATGGGTATCTGGAACCGCATCCATGGCTGCACTTGTTTCAGAACAAGCAATGCCTGACTGAGTTGCAGATGACAAAGCTCTCTTTCCAACAAATTCAAATCTAGATTATATGAAAAGACAAGTTACATTTTATTTCATCCACAGAGGTGCTTCAGGAAAAGTTTTAGATCTTTTTGAAACCAATGCTACCAGTATAATTTAGAATAAGCTTAGAACAATGAGATATTATCCCTAACTGAGACAATGTAATACAACTAAAATGAGAGTGACAATAAAAGCATAAAAACAAGTACTTGCCAGTTTTAAGAATCTCTTTGCTTAACTGGACTTATAATTTTATTTTTAATTTTTATTTTCTTTTTTTTTCCACGTGCATAACACAGGTTGTAATTTCATGATGACAATATTTTGAAAACTTCAGTAGGAACAGAAATAGAATACAAAACTAAACTTGAAAATATCCAGATGTTTGTATCTACAAAATTGAGCTTGAAAATATTCAGATGTTTGCATCTAAATTTCCTTTAACAAACTAAAGAATGGGTTCAAATAGAGACTTCTAAGATCGAAAATGTCTGAAATGGAAGAGGCCTCAGGGTGCATCAAGAGCACTGGCAGATTTATATTGAAGTGTAGCTGGACACTTCGTTTCTACTCATTTTTGGGAAAGCAGTACATGGATTATACATCGTGCACATGCCAAAAGTTTCTAAGTTATTTGTGACTTGTGTAAATTCCTAATATAGATGATGCCTCCATTTTGTTGTAGTACTGACTGTGTTTTGAAAGATGTGTCCTCCTGGAAGCTCAGCTTTCCCTCAGGCAAAATCCACAGCTGAAACTGCACTTCCAAAAGGACAATGTCTGGTCAGCAAAGTCACCTTGTTANAATCAGGCTTCTGCTTCTTTGTGGAACAGCACAGGGATTTGTTAGTTAAAGGTTTGTCTCATTCTTTGAAAATAATTATGCACATGTTGTATTAGGGTTTAAGATGGAATTAGAGACTGAAATTATATAAATGGAAATACAAATTTTTCTGTGGGGCTGCAGTATCCCAAACTTGTATTAAGTATACAGTTGATGTAAACAATCCAAATCCTAGTTAAAGGAACAAATGGGTCATTGGGCACTGCAAATCTGTTGCCAGAGAGGGTCT
>VYZR01028571.1:0-11117 GCA_013400675.1 Oxylabes madagascariensis
TTGTGCGTCTGTCTCCAACCCACGGAGCTTGTGTTACACTCTCTGCCAGTTCCAACTCCAACTAGATCAAATTGTCAAGTCAGACCTGTAAGCAGAGAAAAGAAAATCCCAAAATCCCTGCCCAGGTATCTATGCCCATTCTGGCCTGGAGCTTTGCCCAGGAGCCCTGCTTAGCAGCATCTTGCTGCTGCCTGTTGATCTGGTTTTGCTCTGGGTTTAGCTCCCTGGGGGACATATCCAACCTTCCTTACTGGCTTGGCTTTTCAGTCTTTGTTGAGGACACAAGAAGCCGGAGGAGGCAAACTCTGACTCCAAGCATCAAGCACAAGCACACATCCTTGAAGCCAGCACCTTGGTACTGCTCTGCTATGAGCTGCCCAGCCTGACCAACCCAGCTGCAGTTAAGGACAGAATAGGCTCAAGAGGGACAAGGAACCAGACCATGGTGGTGTAAAGGAACCTGCTGTAGCTACCTGCACTAGATCAGGTTGTTGGTGGCTTTGTCTGGCTGAGTCTCATTCATGGGTCAGGCCAGTGGGGCCTCTTGCTTAGACATGGGGCTGTGAGACCTGGGAGACCTGGGAGAGCTGCAACATTGGACACTGGGTGATGCCTTAAGTTTTAGTTTTCATATTTTCGGATTCTGTGCTGCCTAGGGATGTAGTTCTGAGCCTCATATTAAGTGCAAGTATACTCTCTTCACAGAGTAGGTAGACAAAACAATCCTTTCCTGCTGGAGACCAAGGACAACTTTCAGGCCCAAAACCATAAACAACGGTGGACTGAAGGGAGGAACAAGAAGGATGGGATCTCACAGCCTGAAGCTGTAATTAGACAATTAAACCCCAATATGCAAATAGACCAAAACCTATAAAATGTAGCTTCTCTTGGGACCAGTCAGCCATTTTGTGACCATTCTTGGTCCACCCTGGGTGCAGCCTTGGCTGGGCTCTTGTCATGCCCAAGGTGGATCCTGTAGGCCTTTCAATAAATACCTACTTTATTCCCTAACTCCATCCAGCCTCTGTTTCAGGTCAGCCTTCCAAGGCATCAAGGGGGCTATCCACACTCTGGCTATGAGATACCAATGCCACCAGGACTGGGTTATTCTGGTGTTTGCTGGGCTGTCGGAGATGCTGAATTTGGAGAAAGGAATAACCCTGTTCCTAACTTTCACGCTGTGGGTTTGTTTCCATGGATGACCTCTGGCAGAAGGATGCTCCTTGCTCTCACACACCCTGGAAGGGTGGCAGACTGAGGTCTGAGGCAGGGTCTTCCACATCACAGATCTTTGACAAAGGTGTGAATGCTGCCAGGAGCAGCCCTAGGGTCTCCAGGATGGATGTCTGGTCAGCTGAAGCCTCCAGGTGCATTGAGGAACCAGCCTCATCCCAGTAGAGCTCAGCAGTATGGGGAACATGGCAGCGATGGAGGGTGCCAAGCACGTGATGCATAGCAGCTGCACCCTGATGCTCTTGAAGCACCTTGGAGCTGCATATCTCTCACCTCCTGATAACATGTTTCTCATCCCAACCTTCACACTATGTCCTTTTGCTTCCTGGCCACGTCCTCTTCTCCTGCTGCTGCTCTCCACCCTGTCCACAGTCTCTTCCCTGTCCAGCTTCCAGAATGATGGTGTGTTTGTTGCCCAAACCATGGTGGAGGACCAGATTGCACTGTGTTGCCTGACAGTGGATGTTGCTGTTGTCCACCTGTGATGAAAGGTGTGAGATGACTGTTGCTATGGTGTCGGAGACAGGGATGCAACATTAACACACTGAGTTCATGCAGCAGCAACAACTCTTTATTGTCCAGCAGCTCTTTTTAGAGGGCATTCAAATTTGCTGCACTTACAGACATGATTGCTCAAGGCTCTCAACCCCACCTAGCTCACTGGCCAATGATATGGATGCATCTATGCTTCAAAGGGGCTGGCCGAGGTCCTCTGTTTGGGTTCGAATCTATGGTTACCGTGTCTGGGAACTTGTTTACTTTGAGCTACACTGGTTGAGATAGTATCTGTTAAGCCAAATTATCTGTGCAGCTATAGACCTACTGTATCTGTCACAGATGACCAGTCTGATTGTTGTTGTGCCTGAAAGCCATGGACCCCATCTGCACATCTGATTCAGCACAGTGGAAGTCTGGCCCACACTGACCCCTTCAGGAGCCAGATCTATGTTCTGGCCATGCTTGGGATGTATCACCCCTTCTTCCTTGGAGGAGTAGTTTGGTAGGTGGCCACGGGCCAGAATCAACTCAGCTCCCACATCTGCCAGTATTTACTCCCTTTGGTTTTAACCTGAGTTGGTGTTGGCCCTAGCAGTTTATCTTTTCAGCAATGCTGTGATTCCTTGGCATTGATATCTCCCTGCTAAGTGCTGGGAATGCTATCCCAGCGTTGTTTACAATTTCAGGTTTTTGGCAGGTCACAGAATGAAGTTTTGGACATGGAGAAGAGTGCAGGGTCTACTGGCCCTGCTTCTCTGGGCTGCAGGAGATACCTTTCTACCTGAGGACACTGCAAAGGCAGAGCCCTTTCCTTTGGGACACCTTGCTTGGGTTGCTTGGTGAGAGCACTGCTGGCTCCCTGCGCAGACCTGCCCTGGGAAACTGGGACCCCATACAGTGCACCTGCACATGCCTGGAGCCTGGTGCAAAGAATCAGCTGCCTCTGTAAGGATGCTCCAGCAGAAGTAGGCATTTTCTGGATACCTCTCCCAAATTCCCAGGATATGACCTGCTACCTCTGCACTTCCTCTGCACATGAAATCTCCCAGTCTCTCATTCTTCTTCACACTGTTGCCAGGGGCTTTGGGATCAGGACAATGGAACTAGTTTTGGTTTGTGTCTGATGAAGCTGTTCTCTCCTTCTTGCAGAATCAACTGCTGCTCTGCAGGATTCATGGTCATTATGACTGTGGTGAGGATTGGGCACACTGGAGCTTGGGAAAACAAACAAGTGGAGCCAGTACCACAGAGCCTGTGCTGTCCCTAATTCCTCCCACCCATGTTTCATTGTCTGTGTGATCCAAAAAATGTGCTTCATGACAGCTCAGGGTACAACCCCTGCCTGGCTCCCCAGTAGTGGTGCAGAGGCCCTTTGAGCCTGTCACCAGTAAATATAGACTCTGCGTTTTCTAGTGATGTTCTAGTTTGAGTTTCTAGATCCTTGCTCTTTGGTCCAAACTTCCTTGCAAAGCAAAGTGTTGACCTCCCCTTGGATAAAATTACTCACACTTCAGCTGGCACTGCATTTTCACTGGCTGTGCTTTTCTAATTGCTGAGCACATTTCAGTCCTCTGTCCTCTCTGAGCCAAAATTACATCCAGGTGTGCAAGAATTCTGGTGAGGTGCTGAATGTATGAGGCTGTTGAGAGCTCTGCATTGCTGGTGTCAGTGAGCCATCCCAGCAGGACACACAGGGGCAGGAGGGCAGCTCCACTCCAGGCAGCTTCTCCCACCTAGAGGAACTTCTTAATCATTAAATTCCTGATTTGGCCTGATTGGGAACCTGACTGGGGCATTCAGCTTCTGGGCTGCATGGAGAGGCTGTGCTGGAATGCCAGAGTGGCAGGTACTGCCAAAGAAGGGACAGCAGCTCTGGCCTCACTGTACCACCCACAGTTCTCCTCCACAGCATGGTGCAACACTTCCTCTTCCTGTGGCAGTTGCTGCACTTGCAACAAGCACTGGAGAGGCTACTGAGCCCAGAAGCATCACTTTTGCCCATTTATGCTCAGTGGAGCTTCCTCCAAGGAGGTGAGGGGACCTGGAGAACTGGCTGTGGACCAGAGGGTCATGACACCAGGAGAAGCTCTTTCCCACTTGTGAGGCTGTGGATCTCCTGACCGTTTTTCTTGGGGCTGAGTGGGGACAGACAGGTCTGTGGCACTGAATGCAGCCCAATGCAGGGGCTGAATGGCTGTGGCATGTTGGTTTGTGGCCAATATCTCTGGACTGGGGCACCTCTGGGACACAGGGACAGCGCAATTCCTTGAGCTGCCATGGGTTATGTGGGTGCATGTGGAAAAATACCATCTATGCAGCATGGCACAGAGAGAGATATGGAGCCACTCAAATCTGCCTGTCCAGAGCCCTGCCTGCTCCAGCCACAGATGATTGCAACAAGCCACATGAAATATTCCCTGTGTTGAGTACCCTCTCTCTGAGCTTACTGAAGCAGCTGGTGCTGGCCATATAGCCCTCAGCCTGCTCCCACCTCTCCATGAGCTGTAGTTTAAAAATCCCTGAGGCTCCAGGAGTACCTGAACCAGCCCAAGAGACTGCTGGCACCTGGCCTGACCAGCTCATCAGATGGATACTCATTGCCTCCATCATGGCAAGTGATTGTGGGTGCTTGCAGGAGGATAAAAGAATAAGTCACAGGGACTTGTCACTGCCAGCAGGGTAAGTGTAGGGGCTCTGGTAGTCACCCTGACCCTGTGGGGAGAAGAACCAGCATTTCATAGCAGCTTCCTTCCTGGGAGAACCCACATCTGGGTTTCCAGTACATTAGCGATGGCTTGTTTGGGCTTCCCCCTTCAATATGAGGTGATGGTTCACTGGCTTTTAGAAAGGACAGGCTGACACAGACAGTACAACCTGCTGCAGCCACCTGGGATCATGCAGATTCTCCCATCCTGTTCCATCTCCCATCTCTGCTGGTTACCTGGACCCCTGGGGCAGCAGTTTTTTGCTGTCTGGGACATGTTCTGGGAGTCAGATCTGAGTGCAGCATGTCAGACACCATCGTGAGCAGGGATGTCCATTAGAGCTCTGTTCTCCAGGAGCTGCAGATAATGTTTTCTGTGGAAAAATGGAACTAGTGCTGACACATAGCAACTGAGGGAGGCACCGGGTGCTAGAGTGAGATTTTCTAGTCAGAGGGGACACCTCCACAAACCAGCTGTGTTCTCTTCTGACCCTGGGATGAAGGCTCCCCATGAAGCTCTGCTCTTCATTCTTGCCTTGGCCCACAGAAGCCAAATCCTAAGTCACTGAGCACTGCATGAATTCCCTGAGGAGTGGAAAACCCTTTTCCCTCTGACCTTAGGTTACATGAGAGCTTTTTGGCAGAGAACAGAAATGTTCTTCCTGGCAATGATTTAGTGTCCTTGAAGCTGCAGAACCCCACGACTGCTATGGTGGGAGCTGCATGGTGCCTGCATGGGCTCAGCCAGGGCAGAGGCTGTGCAGCTCCTCTGCCCCAGCTTCTCTTCATGCATGGGGAGGAGGGCTCACTGATAGCATTATGCACTTGGTAGGTGAATGTACATCACTCTGGATGGGGAAGCTGGTGTTTGACTCATGGCGAGGGTGGTGATGCTTTGCTGCTTGTTCACAGGTCAGTTTGCAGACCCTAAAAGTGCTGCAGGCAGAGAGCAGTTTCTTGCACAGCACATGCTGCCAGCCAGCCCTGTCTGGCCTGAAGTAACTGGTGGCAGTGGAGCAGTGGCAGTGGCAACAGCAGAACACAGCAATAATGTCATTGAACAGTTAGAAAAGGAAATGAATATTGGGCTATTTCAGTTCCCTCAGGGTGGGTGAGCATCCAAGGGATGTCCCAGGAGGCTAGGCAGAGAGTGGGTGAGAAGGTATCTTGTGATGTCACTTCCACTGGTCTTTGTGATGTATCACTGCAGATGGCACATGGGAAGCTGTTCCAGAGGTACACAAAGGCGGTGCTGGCCCTATGCCTGCTGCTGATCCTGTGGCAATGTTTCCAAATCCTCACAGATGGCATTGGTCCTGTCCCTTGGGCTCCTTCTCTCTTCCACACCCTTACTGCCTGCTGCATTGTCCCTACCAACAGCACTGCATGGTTCAATGCCCACCACAAGGCAGCCATAGGGCCTCTGCTGACAGGTGCAGACCACGAGCTCTCCTCGGATGTGGTGCAGTGGTGGCTGGTAAGTGAAGCAATGGGCAGGACCTTGTGGTCTTCCCAGGCTCCCTGAATCTGTCTTGGCAGGGCCAAGAACAGGTATGATGGGGATAAAGGGATGCAGAGATTCCAGCTCAGCCCTTCCTCCACCTCATACCCCCTAGGCTTTTTTGCACCCTTTTCCTAATATCCCATCTGTTTTTTCTGTCCTTTCCCAGGTCTCTGCTAGGAGAAACGGGGCTCTGTATCCCTTTGGGTTACTGGTGGAGGTGCTAATGCTGCTTGCTCCCCTAGACCCTACAGGGTCTCCCAAGTGGTGTCCAGCTCCAGGCCATAATTCAGCAGCTCTTCAATGTCCTCTGGGCCCCAACAGCTGATGTGTGGGACCCATCTCGCTGCAGGACTTGTGTGGTAGTGGGGAACTCGGGGTGGCTGAAAGGGTCCAGCCATGGACTGCTAATTGACGCTCATGACTGGGTGCTGAGGGGGGTGACCTAAAGGGACTCGGTCTCTCCTTGTGTTCCCAGAACCCTGGCATGCCCCAGATCCTGGCCATGTTGTTGAAATCTGCCAACACAAACCCTGTGATGAAGGTGGCTGTCTGACCCTGCTCTCTGGAGCTCTCCATCCTGGAACACACCAGTCCTGTGTAACCCACTCTTTGCTGCTGGCTAGGGTGATCTGATGTCCCTGCCTGGTGGGACCAAGAGCCTGCAACTAGCAGGCCATGCACCTTTATTTTGGGACACACCAAAAGGACATCCTGCTGTCCTTTAGGATGAACAGAGCAAAGATCACTGGCTTTGAGCTGGAAGTTGGCATAAGAACAACCCATCACTTCATGTACCCAGAGAGTGCAGTGAACCTTAGACCTGATGTCCACCTTGTCCTTGTCTCTTTCAAACCTCTGGACCTGCAGTGGGTGACCAGTGCCTTCTCCACTGGAGAACTCAGTGTGTCAGCTTTGGGGTTGGTGTTTCTGCTGCTGGAAACTCTGCAGATGGTGCAGTGTGGTCTGGGGGTTCTGGTGCCTGACTGGAGACCTGGCACTAGTCCTGATGGCACAAAGGGTACTGGGTATCCCTTTGCCCTGCACTTTGAGGTAGTTGGGCTTTGACCTGTCCCCACATGTTGGGATTCAAGAAATCTCTGAGCTAAGGCCATAGGAAAAATCCCCCTGGTTAGAGAGAAATCTCACCCTCAAGGCTTCATGGGAGTTCTTTATGTTAATAAGACTAGAAAGTTCTCTGTTCTCTGTTCCATGATTGGTTCATTTTTACTGCAGTGTTATGAATATTCGTTATTATATTCCCTCATTGGATCCTATCCCTCAGACTCCGCCTAAACCTTACCCTATATAAGTTATCATAACCCCTGGCCCTTACCCTTTCGGTGCATCCCCATACTGAGTTCAGATTGCTGTTTGTTGTTTTACCCATTAAACCAGTTCTGTTTCGCATTGCATTTTCGCATTAGTGTGCCCGTCCTTCTTCGCATCAACCACTGCAGATTATTATTGGACTCCCTAAAGATAGCAGCCATTGTCAGGACCTGCAATACCCACGCAGCTCAGGCAACCTGCAGTACCATACTCCTACGAGTGGGATGGCAGCTGTCCCCACAGTGGGGCCATGTGCTTGATGCATCCCTTCCTACAGCCAGATCAGGGGATGCTGCTGGACCAGCCCAAGGGGTGGGGGATGCCACTGGGGTGGGTGTTAGCAGAAAACAGATACCCTCTGCAAAGAAATGGGCCCCCTCAGCAACAGATGTACTACATGATCACTGCTCGCCTCTGCTTTTGCAGCATATGTGAGAGTTAAACAGCTCATCAAAACTGACAGGAACAAGGTAATGACTCTGTGGGCTCCAGCTCCTCAGGGGCAGGCAGAACTCTGCCGGGCAGAGAACCAGTGGCTGCACCGTGTTGAGCTGGCTGTCCTGTTCCAGCATGGAGAGCACCTGATCACTCCCCACTCAGGAGTTGATCCCGGGCCCAGCTTTCCTCAAGTACATCCATGACAACTAGACACAGCATCATGGGTGGTACCCTTCCACTGGCTTCACAGCCCTGCTCTTTGCATTGCACACCTGCCAGCAGGTGAGCACAACCAGTGGTATGAGATGCTGCTACTGTACCTCCCCTGCACTGCTTGTCTATATGCTTGCAGGACGCCCCAGCATCCACACAGCCTTGGCTCTTGCTGGCATGTGCACAGGAGTCCATGTTTGGCTTCGGAGCAGTGAATGGAACTGGCACCACTACTGGAAAAAAACGCACTAGTCCAGAGCCTTATGCAGGGTAAGAGCCCATGACACTGATGTTGAATTCAGCCTCATCGAGAGACAGGCACATGAAGGCAGGATTGTATTTCACAAGTGATGTATTTCCAAGAAACTGGAGCCAGGCTGTTTGGCCAGGAGCGGGCCAAAGGGCACTGCCAGCAGCTGTACTGGCTCTTTAGCTTGCTGCTCCAGCCCATCAACTGGGCTCACAGACCCTGTGATTCGCAGGGTTTCAGTACTGCTTGTACTGGTCCTACTACTGTGGGTGCCATCCTCCCACAGCAGCAGTGATGTTGCATTTAGCTGGACATAGGGTGGGCACAGTTCTGCCCATGCTGGTTGGGAGGGACAAAGGGGAGATATTGGGGATCGAGGTGGGCATGGAGCCTGTAAACTGCTGTATGCGGCCCTGCAGGGCTGTGAAGCCAGTGGTAGACAGCAGCTGCTCAAATGTGGCTGTCTGCATGACAGTTGATATTTCCACCCACAGATGGCTTTTGGGGCAGGTTTGTAGTTATTCTTAGGAAAGGAAGATGCACCCCTCACCCTGCCCAGTCTTTTAGTAAGACTTTTATTCTTACAGTCTTTAACTAAGGGAGTATTTTTTAAAACTGCATCAAGGAAGAGTAAGAAGGGACAAATCAAACATGGTGACAAGACAGAAGACAACAGAGTCGAATAAATTTGAAATGATCTTATGTTGAATAAACTTTGAAAACATGTGAACCACCATTTCCTTTGCTTTTTGACCCCTTACAACTTTGAAAAGGGCACCCCCGCAGAACATGACTGCCCTGCAGAACAAGTCTGCAGACCATGGGGAGTGAGCTCCCCAAAGGAGGTTTTTCTCCTCCAGAGCAGGGTTAGCCGGATGTCTTTAATAATTTTCAATCACTAACATCCTTGATTCAGACTCAGCTTTATCATGGTTCTTGGTCACTTGGGCTTCAGTCTATCAAAATCACCAGAACTCTGATACTCATACTTCTGCTATCCTACTGATAGCAGAAGCCTGTATTAATTATTAGCTTCATTAAGTTTCTGCCTCTCCAGGCAAAACCTCCATTTCTGTGTCTTCGATTTCTTCTTTCCACTATTTCCAGTTTCCCACGATGAGTACAAGTATTACACCTTCACCTTCCCTTAATCTTTATTTAGGTGCTCAGGTGAGCTCTGGGCAATGATCTCCAATAAGTTTCCAGTTTACAAACAATTGGCTTTCTTATCAAGGACAAGCCAGTCCTTGATAGGAAACAGTGATAACTGTTTCACTCTGGGTTAAACTCTTGCTGCATTACCTTCATTCATCTTCTCTCTCCTGACTACTCATAAATTTAGTTACAAAGCTGAGTGCACTGATGAGCAATTGAAGCTGTTCAGGTCACTTTTTGCTCCTGATGAAACATACAATGTTCCCTTCCTCATGCTGTAGTAGTACTATGTGATCCTGACCCACTGGATTCATTAAATATCCTTGTAAAAAACACATTTAAAACAAACCTGCTTTTCAGCATTCTTGCTTGAAATAATCATTCTCCTTACCCACACCACAAATTGCTTCTCTCTCCAGCTGAAAAAACAGCAGTTTTTAGACTCCCTGGTTTATAGGTAAGTTCAACTAATTAAAAGAACCAATCACCTAGCAAAACCTGCTTTAAAATGAATTATAAAACAGCTTTCTCTCTGCAGTATCTGATCCTGTGCCTGTCCAATTGCTTGGATCAAGATTAGAGTCACACTAAAGCAAATCCTGATCTGAGATCTAAGTGTAAACAATCTGTTTCTAAGACAAGAATTTACAAAAGTTTTTTCCTCATTATTTTCAAATTTCTCCCAATATAGTTTTACATACCAAGCAGTTTACTCATTTGTGTAGATGATTTAACGGAAAAAAGGCCCATAATCATCACAATCTCTATGTATTTTGCCACAATGCAATGTGCCTTTTAATTCTAATTTCCAATTCAGTATCAGGATTAGTTCAAATAATTCAATTACTCAATTATTCCTCCATATGCCTTACCAGAACAACAGAGGATGGACTTCGTTCGAAAATATACATCAAAGGGAAATGGAAAAAAATCCAATTAAAAAATCAATTAAAATTCCACACTTTTTTTTTTTTTTCCTGAACATCAACTTGCATCTTTTATAAGAAGAACAACTGGGAGGTCCTCCAGCACAGAAAGCACGTCCCAAATGCTTAGGCTCTCCATGCAGCCCATGATGGCAATAGATGGGATTCAGCACATCTTCACAGAGGTCTGACATACAGCATCAGGATACCCAGAAACATTTTAAAGAAAAACTGAAAATCCCTGATGGTGTTGCTCGAAAGCTTATTTGATGGCAATTTCAATTCATCACAGGTCTCTTGACAATAAAGTACATTATTCCCAGAGGCAAACTGAATGCAGTATCTCCAGCATCTCTGTTGGGAAGGGGAACAGAACTGAAGGAACATGGACTGACAGAAAAGGAGTTTGACACTAGGGTCTGCAGAGCCAGATACGACAGCTAATCTTTATAGCAGCAAGATTCAAGTTGTTCCATCCAAAGACTAAGGCCAAAGAATGAGGGCACAGTAACATACGAGTAGTTAGGGCCATCTGGAAATTACAAACCTCTTCTCCTGTGCACTCTCAGAAGATCACTTGTGTTTCAATGAGCCTGTTTACTTCTCCTTGGAGGCTTGGGGGTTTTTTGTGGTTTTGTTTTTGTTTGTTTTTAAATGGGTCAATATCATTGCTTTACAATGTTAAGCTTATTGCTTATGTTGTCTTTCCAAGTTCAATTTTCTTCTGGATGGCACGTGCTGAGTGATAGATCAAGGAGTCAATGAAACCTGCAACTAAAAGGAAAAAACCAAGTGGATGAAGTCAGACATGCCTCAAAGAGAGAACAACTCCCAAGGAAAGAAAACACAAACCCTGCTGTCAGTCCA
>VYZR01028573.1:17796-34584 GCA_013400675.1 Oxylabes madagascariensis
TGCTGTATTTTATTAAAGGCAAAGACTTTCTGATAGAGGTGATACTTCATCAGTGCCCTTGAGTCCCACCATTGTTCTAACAATTACATACAAATTTGCTAGAAACCATCAACTGATTAAAAACACTAAAAATTGAGCAATCTACCTTACTAAGCACATATTGCTAAACATTAACCAAGCAATTTTCACACTTCATCCTAATTATTTTCCTGTTTTTCAAATAGGGATATGAATTCAAAACATCTGACTTCCCAAAACCAGAATAAAGCTGTCGGGGTGGTTTAGGGACTGCTGGACTGGAAGAAAAAAAAGGAGTTGGAGGAGTGATAAATTGAAGATTCATACTGATGCTAAATCAAGCAAAACTCACTAACTGTTCTGCTGCAGTTGGGCACTGAGTATGCATGACAAGGTATTTATTTATTTGTTAAACACAATGCTATTCTTACTTTGCTGCTTTCTCATGTATGCTGTACCTTCAATCATTATTCTAGGCATGCTAAAAATATTCAGATTTGCTCCTCCTCAAATACTTCACCGCAAACACTTCAGCCCAAACCATTTTAAGTTCCCCAAGCATAATAGGGGCCCTGTGGAGGAAACATTTTAACACATTTTTATTGTCATCCTCTGGCCTATGAAGCCCCCTCAAGAAAGAAGGCTGTTGTAGAAAGATGACAGATAAAACGTCTGAAATTATCAAGAATGCATTTCTAGTCTAACAGGATTGGGATGCTGTATCAGGAAGGGCAGGGAACAGTCACAGAACAAGAGAGAATATTGAGCAGCTTACTCTCACATGAAAATATGACCAGGTACATAACTATATCTGTGCATGCTTTTATTCTGCTGTAATACAAGAGAGCTAGCCCAAAACAATAACCAAAGTTCATAGCTTCAACTTTTTTGGGAGTGCAGAGGTGCTCATCCCATACACTGCTCACGATATCATCAGAAATATACCTCACAAAATGATGGCTAAAATTGTACTGAAGGAATTAATCAAGTCTGTCTATTTTTTACACATCTGAATACTAAGAAACAATATCCCCCCCCCTTTTTTTTTTCTGTTTTTGCCTATTTATTTGGTTGTAAGTATTTAAATTCCCTGCCTGAACATTATTATTTTGAAACCACAACTCCAAGGCCAGAGGCGAGTTCATTGCAAAACCAGCAGCCCTCACAAAATAGCCTGTTGGCACATTGCAAGTACTCAAAGCTTACGAGCAGGGTATTTTTCTTCCCCTGGCAAAGCAGATTGACTGAGGAGTCTGGAATGACAGTCAGTGAGTCATGCATAGCCAAATCTGCAACACCACTCACAGCGGGGCCTCGCTGTATCGCTTACTGTAATTACGGCCTCCCTTCAGCTGTAGCGTTTCAGAGACAAAAAAAAAATGAAAGTGCACTTTTAGTAACTCCAGTGGAAAAAAGCACCAACAACAGAGAAGGGTGCTGGCATTGCAAATGTTACCTAAACGTGTACAAGTAACCTTTTAAAGTCTTACAGATTTCAGCTCCTGTTTCACTGGTAACACTTACAAAACAACAGTAAAATATTGGTGATAATAATAGTTTATAACTTTTTTAATCTAGTGCCAATATCAGTAGACTCAAAATGCCATTAGTTTTACTCAAAAACAAAATTAACAATCTCTCTCATCAAAGAGAAAGAAATTAGAGAAATAACTATTCCACTATGCCACACTGAGAACACCGGAGTTCAGATCTACATAACACTTCTGGCACTTTGCTAACCACTTCCATTCCAGTTTTGCCTAAAGTCTACAGGTTTATAATAGCCCATCTAGTAAGATATTGCATTATGCTCAGTATCATCCAGATTTGTACACACTCAAGCAAAAAAGAGAAAGCCCATAATTAAAATATACAAAAGGCTTTTAAGTTTCCCATGCCTAATAGTTAGACAACCATGACATCTCATACCCTGTATGTTATTCAAATAAAAAAAGAAAGCCTATATACAGGCCCTGATTTTCTGATTTTCCTCTTTTACGATATGTCTCGCTATTGATTGAGCAGAGTTACTCTTGTTTGTATCTATTTAAGGGTCTGTCTGACACAAAAGAGAACTCAATAGATTGTTTGCCCTGATAGTGAAGGACATTAAATCAAATCTATACCCACAACATAAAATAATCTAAGTCACCTACTGAACTGGGCTTGTTGCAATAATGTTGTTTTATCATCCTGACAGATGCTGAATGGATGTCTAAGTGCAAGAAACAGTGACCATGTCTGCACAATGAGGACTGCACAGAAAGAGCTTCAGCAGATCCAGGGCTCAAAAATGACATGCAAATTGAAGGGAGTTCCACCAAGATTCTTAGAAAAAGAAGATGACATGACTGCAGTATACACAATTGGCTTTCTTTTTTTATTTGAATAACATACAGGGTATGAGATGTCATGGTTGTCTAACTATTAGGCATGGGAAACTTAAAAGCCTTTTGTATATTTTAATTATGGGCTTTCTCTTTTTTGCTTGAGTGTGTACAAATCTGGATGATACTGAGCATAATGCAATATCTTACTAGATGGGCTATTATAAACCTGTAGACTTTAGGCAAAACTGGAATGGAAGTGGTNTATACACAATTGGCTAAAGTGGTAATCAGCAGCAAGGAAGTGATTTTACGTGTATTGGTGACACTCAGGAGACTGACACTGAAGTAGTGCATGTAATTCATGCTGGGGGTGAAGGAGAAGCAAAGTAAGAGGGCAAATGTAAAGACATGCTAAATTGCTGAAATGTCGCAAAAAGGATTTTCAGACTGAAGACACAAAGGCTAAAAGAGAATAATTTGCTCTGCCCAGCAAGATAAAATCGAGTGGACAGCTGACCACAGGTAACAGGCACTAGGAGGACTTTTTAATGGGTTGGCAAGACATAACAAGAACCAAAGGCAGGAATAAGATAAATTCAAAGCAGAAATAAGTTGCAGACTGGAACATGGGGGATCCCATGAAGCAGGAATCCAGAATGACGGAAGCAGGAAATGCTGGGATACCACATCTTTCTGTCATTAGATCAAGTCACTGGGATTAATACATCAGTAACCAAGCAACACATTAAGGGTCTGCCATATACTCCATATTTATACATGCATGAAGTACAAAAGACACAAAAGCAATTCTAAATAAAGCAACTTCGTGCCTTGTTGCCTGTCAATTCTACCTAAAGATGTTGGTAAGCACTGGACAATGAATCTCGTTCAAACTAGCAGGCAAATCCAACGCAGGAAAGATTTTTTCAATGCATTCAGATGAAGACTCTGCTCATGCAAAACCTGTAGCAGATAAAAAGACTGCAATGTTTCTGTAAAGTCAACTGTATTGGGATACATCTTTGCTCTGCAGATAGTTCTTTCTGCTTTTATAGAGGCAAAGCAACACATGGAAGGTACTATGCTGAGCCATCCACATACCGGCATCATGAAAGGTTGCAGGGGTTAGGAACAACAGTTGCTGTGATGACAGCGGCAGGGACCTGGAATCCCTTCTGTACAAGCAGATCGCAAATGAAATTGCAAAATGCTCCATCAACTTCAGGTAGTTGTGAGTAATCAGCTTGTGAGTTTGCTGCTTGTACACTGAGCATTATATGTACCCCTCGCAGTACTGGATTTCACTGGTTTTCAATTCCAAGAGTGAGTCACTGGTAGGAAAAGAAGGGGAAAGAAATGAGAACTTTTCTCTCTGAAATAAAGGAGATGGAAAATGACCTTGAAAAAAGGCATGATTTCACGCTTACTACTAGATTTCTTCTTGGCTTAAGATACAAACTGTTAAGACTTAAGATTAAACTGAGCAAACATTTGAACAAAGAACGAGGCAGATTATTCCAGTAAGGAAAGAATAAACTCCACTTGTATGTGTGATCTGTAATGTCTATTATGGTCAATGCTCAAAAAAAATCGTATCTTGTGGGCAGCTCACAGCAGAAGCCTTTATTATTTCTCCACGCTCAAAGGACATCTGTAATTCGGGTTTCTTACTAACAGATCAAACAGCAAATGAGTGATTAAGACCACAGCTGTCTGTAGAAAACAGCAAATATTTTATGTCCCTCACTTATCCCCAAAGTGAACGCATGCTATCACCACTGAGTCTGTAAAGCCCATTTTTACAAAGACATATAAATTAAAATACTTTTGTTTATGCAGACTTATACAGTAACCCACAGAAAGGGGCACTTCTCTACAACAAAACCCAACTGAGACTGCCTGGTTTCACCACCACACAGACCCAAGCTTCAGCTGGTATCTCCCAGAGCCAGGTGGGTTCAGTGACAAAGCAGGACGGTGAAGATCAAGGGCTGCAGGCCCTGAATAGCAGGTGTCACTCAAAAGAGGAGACCTGAGGTGGCTCTCTCTTACAACACCCTCTTCCAGAACTGGCCCGGGGCTTAGTTCCATCTCAGGGAAACTCAACTCATTGTTCTCATTTTGCAAATGAGTATCAGCAAACCAAATGCAAGATTTAAAAAAAGGCAATGAAGGGAGAATGCATAGAACTGCAGAGCCTCTGAGGAGGAAGAGCCATGTCCTAGGCTCCATGAAACTTTGGAGTCTTTCTTAAATTATCAGCAATATGAAGATTACAGGCTTTTTGGGAGTATATGAAGTTAAACGGGCACTGG
This sequence comes from Oxylabes madagascariensis, assembly GCA_013400675.1. NCBI lineage: Eukaryota > Metazoa > Chordata > Aves > Passeriformes > Timaliidae > Oxylabes > Oxylabes madagascariensis. Next base: position 22,460 of record VYZR01028573.1, read on the forward strand.
CTTACAAAGCTTCAAAACTGAAACTGGTCTTCGAATGTAAGTTAACGCAGTGCACTGAAGTGGCAGCAGAAGTGCACATGCTGGTGAGCAAGCACGGTGACTCACTGGAAACAGATACAGGGAGGTTACCACATGACAAGCTGGTGCAGCACAGGAGATGACATGGAACAGCAGCATCCCAAATAGGAGAGAGGTATGGAAAGGAAAGCAACTCTACCTCCAGTGCCCAACACATCCAGAATCATTTATCTATTACTCAGTTTGCAGTTTAAGCTTGGTTCTTGAAAATGCCATGCAGCAGAAGTTTATTTGCCTCATGCACTGGTGTGTTGGAGCAGTTCAGTTACTTCTGCATGCACACAGCATGCACTCACTTGTTATAAATCTATTCCTCATGCACTGAATACTCCAGGCTTGGTCTCAACCTTATAATCACATTCAAAAAACATTTTTACATACATATGTTTGCATAGGCACACACATTCACTCACTCTTCAGGACAGAAACAGTCCTGTAGAAGGCTCTCTGGATGGTATTTGATTGCCTGAGGGTAAGCCCACGCAGCCATATGAGGAGAATGTTGTTATCTGAAACACCTACACGTGGCTGGCAAATACGACACAGGACCTGTGGTGCTTTCTGCCAAAGTAGATGGGGTAAAATTCCTGAGGAACATAAATGGCACTGGAAACCTATGCTTACAGGTTTGGATTTCAAATGTATGAGGGTGACATACCTATGGTCATTCACTGAAACAGTTTTGGACTGAAATCTATCTGATTTGCTCTTGGTTTTCCCAGCCCATATAATAACAAATGGTTCCACAGAAAGAGAGAAATTATTTAAAATTTTGTGCATGGATATCATGAAGAAAAGGAGGTGACACCAAAATGTAAGTAGCATGACAGCCAATAGGACATTACTGAATCTAACAGGTTAAAACTTGAAAGTAAGCTAATTAAGGCAATATGGAAAAGAGAGTGGCTATTAAAATTGAATTTGATACTGTGTATCCTGCCTTCTTGATTTCTGAAAGAAAGTTTTTAAGATAAATATTTAGGTAGACCACAGAAATCACTCACAACCAATAAAGATAATCCTTAACTGCTACTTTAATGCAAAATAAACTTCTCTATGGCAAAGACAGCAGCTCTGATGCTATTTCATGCATCACTACTGTTAAGGCAATATTCCTAAATTGAAAAACTTGGAAGTAATCACACTGAGGCTGTTGTAGATTTTACCCTACTGAACCAATGGTAAGGTAAGCCTTTCCAAAAAAGTAAGTATTTCACAGACTCATTGTGCCTTTAAAGGGCCAAAAAACCCCAGAATAGACAAGTAGCTGAACAATCTATTAGATCAATAAAATTTTAAGTCTTATGAAGCAAGAGTTCTCATATGCCTGAAGAAAAAAAAATGGGTAGGAAGTATAGCTCTTTCTTTCCTATGATGTCACTTTGTTTGGAGCACAGCCAACATACTGCTTTTTGCAGGAGGTACCAGTGTCACACTTCCCTCCAAAGATACAGCAATTTCTAACATGCACTGTTTTGAATGCCTATGAAAAAAATAATTCAACATCATTTCTCTATTAATCTTCCCAAAAGAGCTGCTTCATTACAGCTGGTACCATATTACATTGGCTTCCTAATATTCTGATCCCTGTTAAAATTTACAGAGTTTTCAAATTAGTAGCGAGATGCTAAACTAGACATTTAAAGTTGTTCTAATTTTGTTGTTTTTAAAAAGACAAAATAAGCTCAATTTCACATCAGCAAAAAAAATACAAAATCTGGACGGCAGAACTGGTCCACTTGCATACTGTGAAGAGCCTAATGGAAGAACTTATTTTCATAAAATATTTCAGAATTATATGGGTTTGAGCATTATTAGTATAATGCTGCTCTGCACATCTTGAGAATGTTGACGAAGAAGGAAAGTTGTTAGAATAACAGAGGGGAGTGGATGGGAGAGAAATCCCACAGAAATGTTTATTTCAGGAAAGTTTTGTTTGTTTGTTTCTAAAAAGACCAAAAGAGAACCAAAAGTGGCCACACCCCTCCCTCTCTGTTCCCATGAAAATATTCCCAATCTCTCTCACTTCAGAAGTGGGAAAACACTGGGGATGCATGGCAGGAGGGACGGGGTCAATCAGGACCATGGAGTTGAGATGCTGGTTAATAAAAACAGGAAAAACAGACCTAAGGTTCAAATTTAGAGTGGCACAGCAGAATGGCAGAGAGGTATCCTTTAGGATTTTAGTTTAACGAGCGAAATGGCAAATGTGCATGGCCTGGAAAGCTGTATTACTGCTGTGGTGGAATTCAGGCAAACTGAGGGAATCCTCTGTTCAGCACAGCTGAAATATGCACATTTGTTTGCTGCAATTATGGAAATGAGACCACTTTTCCCATTTATTTCCCCTTCTCTTAGTCTCAAACCAGAAAAATTTATGAAGGATTGCTATTACTTGCTTGGCAATGTCCCAGTTTACCCAGCAGGCGGTCCGCAGAAGCAGCTGCAGAGGAGCTGGAATCTCATGAGATTGCTGCTCCTAATGGTGTGGCATTAGCACAGGAGACAGGTTTCTTAAGACACGGAGAGGGACTGTGCTCATGTGTTCCGGGCTTCTAGGGGCTAAGAGTCTGCGGCTTAGAGCCATATATCCAGACAGCTACATGTAAAAAAAGGGGAACCAGTCATAACAGTCTACAGATACACAGATCTTTACTCAGAAGTTATCCCAAGGAGCAGGGAAAGCATTTTTTAACTTATCCCTCCACCTCCAAGGGGAGTTTGAGGGGAGTTATGAGAGGCAAAGAAACACCACAAACAATAACAGACAAGTTTTTGGATTTTGTGATTTCTTGAGAAAATATACATATTTTGTATTCCATTGGAAATGGCCAGGTCTGCAGAGCCCTTATAGACGTAGCTAAGATGACATTAGGACTTTCAAGTGAGGCTGATAAAGAACATTAGTCATGGAGAAGGAAGTACCTCAACAAAAAGAGAACTTTGCGGTTCTAACATGAGGTAGGAGCTATTTCTCAGTTCAGTCCTTGCTTTTGTTGTGGACTCTTGGTGTGGTAAGTCACAGTGCATCTATTATCTTTTGTCCAGGGTGACCCACTGTACTGCCTTCCATCTTCTTTTAATGAGACTATAATCTCTTTGATCACACACGCTCTTCATATGCACACATGGAAACAGTATGCCAGCTTCAATACCTTCCCAGTTTCAGCTGGTTTCTCAGCGTTATTAAAAGTCCCATCTTTATCAATGGGACCTTTGTTGACAATTTCAGCAAGGAAGAGGCAAGACTGAATGGACCATAAAGACAAAAGTCAGTCTTTTACACAGAAGTCCTTCTGGTCATTGCTGTGGAAAAGCCAGCAGCGACTTGTGCCAATATCAAACGTGCCGTGAGGCACTAGGAGGTCCTCAGCCCTCGTGTATGTGAAACTGGCTTCTTCGGCTTCTTGCCCGTTATCAGTTTCAATGACAAACACTTTAAAAAGTCTGTCTCGTTATTGCCTACACCTTCCTCCCGCTCATCACATTAAAAAAAAAAAAAAAAAAAAAAAAAAAAAAAAAAAAAAAAAAAAAAAAAGAGGCAAGTTACAAAGATACAAAGTAGTAAAAGATTATAGGAAAATCTACGACGCATAACACCTCACCGACAGCCTGATCCCAAAAACACTGAGGTCCAGCGCCCCCGAGGCCACGGGACAGCGCCCACCGCTGCGACCCACAAACCCTCCCGGCTGCGAGCTTAAACCCGCACGGGCCAGAGCAGCTCGCGTTTAACACCGACAACGCGGCCACGGGACTGCTCTTGGATACAAACGCCTTAACAACAGCCGGCGGCTGCTGCTCGCACTCTGCTCTCGGCAGACCCAACAAAACTCCTGGGGTTTCCTCGCCGCGCGGAGCGTATTGCAGAAAGGGGTGGAAAAAAACCAAAACCACCCAACCAACCAAGGAAAAACCGACTGGGAGCTGCAGGACACAGCGCAAAAACGGGCAAACCCCTTAGCCCCGGGGCCGGAGAAAACACCTTCTCCCGCGCAACAGGTTCCCGCTGAGCCGGCTGCGCTCCTCCTCCGCGGCGCGGCACCGGAGCCGCCCCCGCCGGGCGCACCTGCCGCGGGCAGCGCCCTCCTGCCCTCCTTCCCTCCTTCCTTCCTTCCCTCCTTCCTTCCTTCCTTCCTTCCTTCCCTCCTTCCCTCCTTCCTTCCCGCCCTGCCGCCCGCGCCTCCGCTCACCCGCCGGGGGCGTCGCCGGCCCCGCCGCTGGGGTGGTAGGCGGTGAGCACCACGCCGCGGGAGCCGGACCGCCAGCTCATGGCGCCCGCCGCCGCATCCCTTCTGGAGACACCGAGGCGGAGCGGGGCGGCCCGGCTACGGCCCGGCGCGGCCCAGCCTCCTGCCGGCGGCGCGGCGGGGCAGGGCCGGGTGNCGGCAGCGAGCCGCTGGCGGGAGCCGTGCCCGCGGTGCGGCCCCGTGCGCTTCCTCACGCCGCGGGGGTGGGAAACCTGCGTCCTCCGGGCTGGCTGCAGTGTGTGCGAGGGTGTCGCTGAGAAACCCGTCAATTCAAGAAAAGTCGCTGCCCTTTCGGCCCCGAGTCAGCTGCCACGGGCGAGCTGCTGCGCCCCGAGGCTGCCGTGCGGCAAGTGCGGCACGGCAATAAGAAAAAGAAAGAATGTGTTCAGCGTTTGCTTTGTACGTTATCCATTTCACCGAATCGCAACGGTATTCCGTGATTGCTTTAACTTTTCATACACACACACACACACACACACACAAAAGTTTGTTTGTTTGTTTGTTTGTTTGTTTAATGACAATCTCTCATAACAAAAATCACAACAAGGGATAATGCCAAGCAAGGACACTGCTGACTGAGCTGCCTCAGAGCTGCTGGGCCTTAAACAAGCCGCCATTAGCTCCAAGCTCACGCTCTATCAACCACTGACAGCCAGAGGAGCGCAGCATCGGGTCGGCCTTTTTGGTGGGCAAAGCCTCCTCTGTGCCTCGGCACAGAGATGGGACTCACTGCCTCGGTATTAGTTTTGAATTGTTAGGCAAGACCTGTAACACAACACCCAAACCTGTTTGGGTTTTTTCCATGGCAACATGTAAATGCACATAACGCTATTTATGTTTGTAATTTGTTCACATATGCATGTGATTTGTCTGAATTATTATCAGTTTGTTCTGTAAGTGAATGGATCAACTTCAGTTGAGATGAGTGTAATTTGCATTGTGTTTCCTTTTTTTCCTTTTAAAACAAACAAATCATGCAACTGCTTTGCTTGCAGTTAAAATCTGCCAAGTTCGGTGCTGGGCTCTGTGAGGTGTTCTGAAGCAGTGGGTATTGAGTTCTGAACCTTCACACTTTTAGAACCTAAATTGGTCGTGGATGGACCATGCAGTCAGTCCATGCAAGGTCGTGGATGGACCATGCAGTTTTCTGTGCAGCTGTTCTGCAGTGCAGAGCTGCCATGCAGGAGCAGCACAGAAATCTTGTCCTATGGCCACTATGAGGTCAATCCCAGCAGAGAAGCAAACAGGCAGAAATTCTGGTCATGTTTGAGCAAGATCAGTTTGTCCTCTAAAGTCCTTGATACTTACAGCTGGTGACTTTGGAGGGATCATTGTCAGAATAACTGAATTCTTCCATTGATGATGGACTTCTACAGAGTGCCAAACAGGAAGTCCCGATTTCTTTAAAAGGGGTAATGTCGCCATTAAATTTTGAGAAGAGTCCCAACCATTACAAGCACAGGAAAACTTGGATGTCGTGTTTTGGTGTTTTATCTGTAAGAAGCTAGCCAAGATGTTTTGGTTAAAAATTTTTTTGTATTGTTTTTTAATCAAAATTTTCACATGAAATTTTAAAAAACCCAATTTATTAAAAATACATTAGTACCAACAGATACACTATGCATATAAATTAGAAAAAGGAGCAGGTCAGTTTTTAACAATGTGATTCTTTAATCTTTAATATTTACAATGCCTAGGAAAGAGGCTGTCTCACCTCCACAGATGTTCTCCTTCTGCAAAGGGAATGGGTAAAAGAGAAGGCACCGCTTCAGTGCAGTTTCAGCAATAGCTTAGTACTATAGTTACAACACTTTAACTAGCAGTATGCACCAAAAGCACTGAGAAAAATTGTCTGCATGTCTACACACTCACAAAAACAAGGACATGAAACAACTGCAAAACTTAGGACTGTGACAAGATTTCTCTGTACTCCCTCTGCAAAGGTATTGCATACTCTCTCCATCTCAGGCTGTGTCCCAAAGGCAAAAATTAGCCTAACTTCTCACACAAGCATGCAAACACGGCTCTTCTGTTTTCACAGCTCACCTTGGAAGTACATCAGCATGAGGTGAGAAAACATCCCATTAACGTATATTAGCACTCCTTTCTGCTGGTGCATTTGGCTCTTTTTTTAAATGCACATGTGGTTAATTGTTAAACAGCATATGCAGAATGCAAAATTATTTTCTGAAGGACACATTTTTTTTTCTTTTAAAACAAACCAGACGAACTAAACGTAAATACCAGGGACCTTAGGACCTGGCCTTGTCTTAGCTTCAGCTAACTGGTTGCATGCCAAATACCCCACTTAGTTATAAAACTTCCTTTAAAAAAATAACTAAAATAAAACAGAAATAAAAGTAAAACATTTAGAGCATTCCATGTCTAATGAGTGCTTTCCAAAACCCTTTGCCCAAACTAAATATATATTAGGTGCTATAAGAACAAAAATGTAAACTGCTTTTTCTTTGATAAGCATCTTAAAACACATCATAATTAAGGCACACCACAGCATGCTGCAGCCTCGCTGTAAAAAGAAGAATGCAGAAACAAGATGTAGTCAATGTGGCGTCACTAGGGGCTGCTCAAAAGACAATTTTGCTGCAAATGGAGAAGGGGAAGAACCTGCCTTGTTTGGGGTGGGGGGAAAGATTAAGAAAGGCAAAACCCTGAATGAGTTTGTACCAGTCAACTGGAGAGTGAGAAGTAAGAAAGCTTAAGAAAGCTTTTATAAGCATGTAACAAGGAAAGTGAGAAAAGGAGCTGGAAAAGAAAAAAGTCCTATTGAAAAGGAGACTAGGGATTAAATTAGTGATAAAATCACAAGAGATATTGATTCCCTTCTTGCATCTATTTTTATTATGATGCACTTCAAACACAGAAGTGAATTTAGGAGCCACACACTTTTTCCTCTACTTGATAGGATCAAACCCAGTCCTGTTATGACATCATAACACCAAGAAGGCTTTCTTTGATTAAATGATTCCCAATTTACACTAGACACAGATAATTTTGACCTACAGATGTATTATTTCTGTAAACTGACAGAAATATCACTACTCTCTTTCACTGGTATATCTTCTGCCTAACTGACTAAATAGTCATTAATTCCTTGAGTTTGCAGTTAATATTTTTGTTCTTAATGAGGTCCAGGCATACTAACTTGGAAAGTAAGGTTGTTTATAAAGAAGAGAAAGCTTTGGAGAAACCTCATTGAGGCTTTCCAATACCTTAAAGAGGCTTTGAAAAAACAGGGAGAGGGACTTTTCTTATAGGCAGATAGAGACAGGACATGGGACAATGGTTTTAAAGAGAAAGCAGGCAGGTTTAGATTATAGATGTTAAGAAAAAAATCATTACTCAGAGGGTGGTGAAGCACTGAACAGGTTGCCCAGAGAGCTTGTAGATGCCCCATCTCTGGAAGTGTTCAAGGCCAGATTTGATGGGGCCCTGAGGGACTTGATCTAGGAAAGTGACATCCCTGTTGATGGCAGGAGGTTTGGAATTACATCGTCTTTAAGATCACTTCCAACTCAAACTGTTCTATAACTCTATAATCAATTATGTAAGAATGCACCATTTAAGGCTTATAGGTTGATGTGCTAAAAGGAGGATATCATTGAGAAAGGAGATTACAAATCAGTCTATCTTGCTACAGAATCCAAGACTCCTTCAAAGAGTTTAAATACTTAGATTAAGATGTCATGCACTGTCTTTACACTCAATATAGTCAGTCACCAAAGCCAAGCAGACTTGCGGGGTTCTCATACTTAGTGCTCTCTTTACAAAACAACTGCTAAAAAGAGAACTTCTCAGCAGTGCCATCCTTCATTGCTGCTCTACAGGGCTTGAATATGCATGTGTTCAACATATGCTTTTGACTATTCACTGCAGAGCGGTTTATTTTAATTTTTAAAATTTTCTGAAATAAAAAAAAAAATCACACTGTTTTTCATATTTTGTATAAATATATGATTATTCTTTTAAAATATGTGCCAGGTGATTTTTTACACTCCAGTTCCTAATGATATGTTAATTATCAGCGGGTCAAAATGCAACCCACTGAGAAGAATAGGCTAGAGGAAATAGTAACAGGTCAGCTGACAAATTTAAATTCACAGGCTGACTTCAATGGCAGTGATGGATTTGTTCCTATTGAGGTCTAGAAATCCCCCTGTCCAACACCATTTTGACAACCACTGCAGTGCTAAGGTGAAAGTACAATTGGACTTTCAAAGCATATTTTTAATGCATGAGAGTTCCAACCTTTCCCTTGTATTATCTATTCCAGCATTTGTTCTGATGGGTTTCAAACTGAGCAGAAAATGTCTCACCAGCTCACTCACCTAATTCACATTGCAATAAAATGGCAGGGCTTCCATTGTCCAAATTGTATTTCCAGGGTTTCAGCCAGCAGCCAGAAAACACATGAAATGGAATGTTGTTTGTGTACTGTAAGATGAAATCTAACCCTTATTAAGCTTTGCATTTTATGTATTGCTGCGCTCCACTATCTAAAGAACAACATATATGAAGAGTGTTCTGCAGCTGTTAATAATCAATGCTAGAAATAATACAAAAATGTAGATTACAGGTACTTAACTCTTGATGTCTAGAGCTATACAACTGATTTTATATTCCATTGGAAGTCTGTGAAAGAAATTATCTTTTAGAGGGTAAAATCCTCTGTCCTATGTTAGACCTCCATTTTAGCACATAAAGATGAATCCTGTGCCAGAATTGTCCCATTATGTCCACTGACTAGAAAGGCTGATTACATGAGTAGGTCACATGCAGATGTACACATCTGTTTGGTAAATTTCACCTTTAATGCTTTTATGTTGCCCTTCAAAATATGGAAGATGCAATGTTCAGTTACAATGGCATATGGCATACACAATGTGTAGTAGTCAGTATTTCCAAATGTACAGTACTGATACGTAGGAGGTGTTTCAGATGATCTTACACATCCCCTAATGGCAAAGGTGGGGATGAAGTCACACGTGTACACAGAAAGCAGTGATGCCTTCCTAGCTTTCTGAGTCTTCACCTTCTTCCTCACTGCCCTCTGCACACATATTTAAAGAGCTGATTCGTTTCCCATAACAAAAACAAAAGACCACAAGAAAAGGGAGTAACACTTCTTCGGTGGTTCACTTTTCTTGCGAGTTGCTCTAAAATGTATCTGGTGCACTCTGGTGGCTGCCTCGGTAATTTTTAATTCAATGATTTAGCAAAAGGTGAAATAGTAATTACCAGTGCTGCTTTTGAGATTATCCATATGAAGACTGATGAGCATGTGAATTTATTCTATTTTATCCTGTTTGGTTTTTCTTGAATGCTTTCTCTGGAAAAATTCAGATCTTGCCCATTGCTGCCCATCTGCTTCCCTTATGTAAACCACAGGGCAGGGATTGAGCGGATGAGGTTCTGATCTGCCTTGTGTTTTTGCTCATGGTCAGACAGCTGCTGAATTTTACCCAGAGAGGTATATCTGTTTCTGTAGAAGTAATTTATCCACATCTATTTGTAGTGTGACTTTGCACAAGCCCTCATATCAATTCTTGCTTCCCCTTCCCTGCAACAGGGAATCCATATAACAGGGCTAATAATATCTAGCTAGTTATGAGGATTATTCACCATACGTTCAATTACATTGAAAGGTACCAAAAAATGCAGAAAATTATTTCCCGTTACATCACTAGATATACTTTCATTTGGTGCATGATTTAATAGGGATAAAATGGCATGGATTTCTGCATCCACAGGCATAGAGAACAGATGATAAATCTAGTGAACTTTATAGTATATTCACATGAGGTATAGGACTTTTGGGGAAAACTGAATACCACAACTGATGTTTCATACCACTTTGGGAAAGGGGAAGTCAGCATGAGTGTTGGAGACTAAGGGATTTTCATTGGCAATTCTGAATGACCCCTTTTTCTTGAACTACTTCAAGAAAAAGATACAACTTTGATTTTATAAACCATGACTTCACATGTGCCACTAATTATAAAAAGGTGGTTATATTTTCAGAACGTATTTTTTCAGAATATAATCACCTTGCCCCTTCTTAATTTCCCCAAAATATTACCTAAATGTGGTGCACACTGAATGGATTCACTGCAGACGTAGATACACTCTACTAGCATACGAAAATTAAATAAAGATAGATTTAACAACTGATGAACTCATCAGCTGCAGTTTCATAAGAAGTTTGGAGAATGGTATCTCATTTTTCTGTTCAATCATGTTTTAGATTTATACAAGGCAGCTGTATAACCCGTAAAAAAGGGGTTTTTTTCTGGGTTAAACACACTTTTGGTTTTGTTTCAGAGGGAGACCTTCCATCCTCCTGACTCCTTGTTGAGTCTTTCTGCATCTGTTTCAATTTGAACTGATCTTTCTTGAGCATGAGGACCCTGAACTCTCTAGAGCAACTGAGACCTTGTACATCACAGATACTTTCTTGACTATATCACAGACATAGTATTGTGGAGAACATCAGCTTTTCACATGGCTGCTTCTCACATTGGTGAGACTGATCTGAGCATCACGCATTGTCTGACACGTTTGAAGCAGACCTGCTGACCAGCTTGCACATCAAAGTACATAGAGGAAGCTCCTTCTGAAATGTCGTCTCAGGGATATGTACTATGCTTCTGGATGGAAGGGGGCATTTACTCTGTCGTTGAGAGGTTGCTGTCATGAGGCCAGAAATCCTGGATTTGTCTCTTCTCTTGGACATTGCAACCAACACCAAACCCACTGAAGAGGCAGGAGTGGAGAAGACTCCAGTAGCTAACAATCACCCCCCGACCCCTTCCCTCCTTCTTCTTTAGGTGAGGAAATAGACCCCTCTATCCAGTATTTGGGATGTAACAATTGATGAACTCATCAGCTTCAGTTTCATCAAGACAGATGGAGGGTGTGCTAGCAAGTGCAGAGGACATACTTGGAAATAAATGTATGATTTGTTGCTTTACAGATACGTTGTATCCATCGCTTGGGTTCAGGATCTGTGTCACTTGCCACCATCCCCACCCCCCATCTTAGATCAGGCTTCAATAGGGTCTGGGACAGTTTTTTTCAGTCTGCATCTGGCTAGGATGTTGAAACCATGCTCTCTCCCACACGTGTTAACTAAGTCAGTCGGCACGTTGACTGGGAGCTCTTCTCTTCCTTACCCTTCTAATTTTGCTGTTGCCTGCAGATTTGATCACAGCTGAAGTTGTAGCACAAAAACATCTGGTGAAATAAAACAGAGCAGCCACAAAAGAGGAGAGTTTAGTCAGTCAGAAAAGATCATGAAAATTGTGACACAATCCTAAGCTGAGCAAGCCAGAGCTATCCAGAAATGTCATTATGCGCCGAGGAGAAATGCTTCAGAACAAAAAAAGGAACAATTGCATGAGTCATGGGCTGTGAGAAAGAAAACCACTTGTCTTTGAGGGTTGAAGAATACCACTAAAACTTCAAGTCAACACAATGCAAAATATTCTTAGTTCTTTCTTACTGACAAAAATATTCATTTTGCATCATCTTCCTTCATCCCAAACAAATATTAGAAAAGTGTTTCTTTCTCTCACATTTTACACTGCAATCAAATTCAGCCAGTCTTAGTACAGAGTATTTCAAGATGTCAGTCTTATTTTTGCTGTTTTGAATGGAAACAATCTTCTAAATACAATATGGATTTTAAAAATGGTTCATGTCAACTAAGAACAGCATTTTCCAGAAATTTGAAATCCAAAAGAAAGCCACCATACTTTAACCACTTGTGAGTTCCTGACT
>VYZR01028575.1:25551-45896 GCA_013400675.1 Oxylabes madagascariensis
CCACACATTTGATTTCAACAATCCAGGATTTCACCTGGAATGTCTAGCTTTACCCAGCCTAGGAGCTTGGTTCTTTACCCAGTAATGACTTCATTTAGGACTAAAATGAGCCAGAGTAATTACCTTGACTTGAATCCAACTTGAGGTGAACAATCTTTAAGGAAATCTATGACATAGTGACAATAAGCCATGAACAAAATATCCCCAATAAAAATCACAAATTTCTGCAAGGACACAGGGATTTATTATGATTTCTACAGACAGAAGGCAGTATAGTTGATCTGTGCTGCCACCATGTGTCATTCCACACTCTGCCTGGTGATTTCAGTTGCTAACATATGGAGTATTCTTCGTGCAGCTNCGTGCATGCATCAACCCTTGAAAAGTAAAAGCTTTCATCATAGCAAAGTCAAACTGATATTTTTTTACCACTAGGGCAGACATCATTATGTGCTAATTGTCAAATAGGTTATGCTCTGATTTAATTGGAAAACTGCACCTGAAAATGATGGAGAATGTTTTCATTACATTTTTTTTCAAGGCATTCTTAATCATAGTTCATAATGGGGAAATATTTCAACTGAATTTCCATAGGCAAGTCTGGGGACAAAAACTGTCCTGTCATTTTCATGTGAAGTCCTTTAGGCAAGAAGATTGTGATCTTTAATCATGGCCTTTAAACACAACTACAATTAATAAATGCACAGTTTACATATGCATGTATGTTTAGTTGGAAATTATAACTTTTAATTCTGTGCAGATGTGCAACAGCTTGAGTGGCCATGGGAAAGCCGAGCTGGCTGTTTCCTCATGGACAATTAGTGCTTCCCTCTGTTCAAGGGTGCAAAGGGCAGAAACATTCATTCCTTTCAACCACAATCTTCCGGTTAAGAAAATATTGTATATAGAGAAACCTACAATCTATTTCTTAAAGTCAGCTGCCAGCAAAACCACATGGTGTCCTCTTCTTTGGCAGACAGGAAGAGTTTTAATTAAAGAATGATGTTGTGCACAGGGCAGTATTTACCGATCAGTGAGTGTTCAAACTTTGTTTTCTCACATTTGAAGCCGAGAGGCCTCCACTCTTTTCTTGTTTGTGGTTCCCTTTGGAGCTGTAACAGCCAGGAAGTTTTACAGAGACTCTGCAGTGTTGGCTTCCACTCTTCAGGTTGTTTCTTCATAATTCAGTTATTTTCCTTCTAGATTACTCCTGTCCAGACTGCTGAGTGGGACATTTCTCATAGGTCCTGTCTCCTTTAGAGAAATACTCTTTAGGTACCAATCTTTGCATTTTATTTCACAAAACTAAGTTTAGAAACTTTAACTGGTATACAAAACCCAGCACACAGAAAATACAAGACTGAAGATCATTAACTAATTGTTAATTAATGAATACTGTCTTTGATCACACACTGTTTTTTCCACAATATTCTTTAGTGCTGATAATAGCTAGTACACCATAAACTGATATTCCTGGTAACTCTCGGGACACTCAGCGTCGGGATTTTATTTACTATGTGCTGTTTATTTACATGTCAAATGTGCACATGTTTTATCTCCTCATGGCCTTTTCATGCTATATCTTAGCTTCATTTTTCACAAGTATTCATTAATCCCAGGTATGTGTGCACCAGGCAGTGGAGGGATGGACAGGCCAGCCACAAAAGGAAAAGCATTACAAATGTATCAGTGTCACATTGCACCTTGTCTGAAGGAGATGTTTTTGCCATGGAATGAGAATCACTCTGTTTCTGTAACTCAGACAAGTATCTCTGCATGGGAATGTGCTCTGCCCTTCAGCCACACCAAACAACTGCAAGCTGCCAGAGGGATCTGGAACACGGTGTTGTCTTGTATCACACAAACATGATCTTATCTTCACTGTACTGTGAAAAAGGAAATATTGTTCTTGGTTTAGGAAAAATATTATCTCTTTTTGCTTCTATTACGGAATACGTTCAGCTTGGTTTTTCAGTGATGGCAGCACTTTTATGGCACTTTGAAATACACTTCTTTTTTGCCCCATTTGCAAATGTAGATTTTGCTTTCAGTTTCAAGTTAAAATAATCACATTACAAAACTCTGTAATGGCATGGACGGTTTCCTAGAAAGATAAACAACAAAAATCCAGCCTAGACAACATATTAAAAATTTTGTACAATTTCAGTGGAAATCCACATCTCTACTGAGATCTTTTAAGACAGCAAATCATAAATTGCACATACAATAACTGCTTTCAGTTTTCAGAGGAGGTTGTGAATAGCATTGGAGGAGTTTTATCACTTTGCTGCAGTGTCAGATTTTAGCTTTAGAATCTAATCCCACCCACCTAATGAGCTCTAAGTGCTCGGCTTGTCTCACTGCCAACTGTGTCAAACAAAAGCTCCTCCTGGAGTTAGCCCAATCGATAATGCAATTGGAGCAGCAAAAGGAGGGAAGCTAAAACCAGCAGGGTGACCGACAAGAAAGTGGAGGATAAGCCAAGGCTTTGCCACAAAAAAGGGTGATAGCATCAGCCTTAAATAAGACTGGGGTAGAAGTAATGCTGCAAAACAGGACTCAATCCTATATCCAGGAGGTTTTAAGATATGAGGGGGAGCCTTCATTCTCCAGAGGCTTGGTGACCAACAACTAACCTAGCTTTCTTGGGCTCGCAAATCCTTCACTGCAGCTCAGTGAAAAGGCTCAGGTCATGGAAATTCCTGGGCTGCAGGGATGCTGGCAGGACAGGGCTGTGTGCAGTCCTGGGAGCTGTCCATGCTGGTTTTGGCTGGGACAGAGTTAATTTTCTTCTCAATAGCTAGTATGTGGCTGTGCTTTGCATTTGAGCTGGAAAGAGTGTTGCTAGCACACGGATATTCTAGATATTGCTGAGCAGTGCTTACAGTCAAAGCCTTTTCTGCTTCTCTCGCTGCCCCACCAGCAAGGAGGCTGGGAGCAAGGGAAAGGGGACAGCTGGAGGGGACAGCTGACTCCAGCCGACCCAAGGGATGTCCCACACCATGGGAAACCATGCTCAGGGTACAAAGCTGGGGAAGGAAGGTGGTGGGGGGGACATTCAGAGTGGTGGAGTTTGTCATGCCCAGTCACCATCATACATGATGGAACCCTGCTTTCCTGGGCATGCCTGAACACCTGCCTGCACACTGGAAACAGGGAACGAATTCCTTGTTTTCTTTTGCTTGCACATGCAGCTTTTGTGCCCCCTATTAAACTGTTTATCTTAACCCATGAGTTTCCTCACTTTTACTCTCCCAATTCTCTCTTCCATCCCTCTGGCGGGATGGTGTGTGAGCAGCTGTGTGGGGCTTAGTTGCTGTCTGAGGTTAAACCATGAAACTCACTGCAAAAACTGAACACTAAACCTATCTGTCAGATGATTCAGGAGCTTCTGGAGCTACAAACTTGCAAATTGTGACTTTCCTGGAACAGATTAGAGCAGGTGTCACTTTCCAATACCATTTCTTGAGCATTAAGTCTGCCATGATCCTCAATCTCATCTAAAACTGGTATCACCCACGGCATAGCCTCAGTTTAGCTTTCCTCTCCTTCCCTGTTCTCTAGCCAAGTGTAATTTCCCTATGTGTGGCACAAGCACCCACCAGTTTTATCTTGCATTACATTAGCTTTCCTTCTGCCTCCTCCACAGTCTCCAAAGGTACGGAAGATGGGGGAGTTTTTTAACTTTTCACTAATCCAACACCTACTATCATACCAACCTAAAATTCTCCACTGTCAGTATTGGTTCCTTAAAAAATAAACCATTAATACGTGTAAAGAAAGCAAAATTGTCATCCAAGGAATGGACTGCATATAACAAAACCTGTTTGGTTGTAGAGGACAAATAATTTTTTGATAGTTCCAAAATCACCAAACTAAAAGAGTATTCCCAAGATAATTTAAGCAATGCTAAACGGATCATTTAGCAGAAAACTCTTAAATATGCATGGCATGTAATAGCACTTCAGAAGCAGTTTGTACTTTTATTTTTGAAAGATGTGTAAATTTGACCAGTGTTCCCTAAGGTGTAAATTTTAAGGCTCTGTTGAATTTTAATTGCTTACTAACAACATTATGTAATTCTCCAATTAATCTTCTCTCAAAACAAGCTTACCCATGAGATATTATTTCAAAGCCTATTTGTGCAAAATTGTTATTTTTGAAAATGAAAATGTATTTGAATTCCTAGCTGGACTTAATACCTTCTATTTTTGAACAATGTGTTAAGCAGGATCAGAAACTGTAACTGTTCAGTTTTGCAAATAAATGCAGCCCTTCTCATAATTTAATTACATCAAACCTTCCTCTGGAAACTGTTGATGTACCAGAAGAAGGTTTGGGGTCCACATTAAGAGAACAGAATCTATAATCTATAATCTATAATCTATAATCTATAATCTATAATCTATAATCTATAATCTATAATCTATAATCTATAATCTGTGGTGGTATGTTTAAATTGTTAAAATAATTACTGGTTATGAGTTTTGTACCCCTTTGTTCTAGTTTCTGTATCCCGCCCCATTCATATTTTGAAATTGGTTTATCCCTGAAGCTGTACTCTCCCTGGAGTTGTCCATCTTCCCAAACCCTGCCCCTTTTTCCAGACTATTCCCTGTCAGTCTCCCCCATGGTCCAACCCCTACATGAGCCTCTCCTTGGAATTCCCCTAAACCTTGACGCCCCATTGGGCCATTTGACACCTTCTCCTCCCCCCATCCTTTCCACTGGTCCTTGGATTGTGTCAGTCTGTGTTGTAACCCTCCCACATTCCTCCCAGATTGGCCGTGTCCAAGTTCCCACCCCTTGATCCTCCCCTGTTTATAAGGCAGTGTCCCGCTAGGATTCATGCGCTTTCTGCCTTGTCCCTTCAAGAGTTTGTTCCCCCAATAAACTCCTTGAATCATACAAGCGGGAGAGCCTTCTCCTCCTCGTTCTTGCCTCTGGCCTAAGCCTGTTAACCATCTCAGTGCCATAGGGCAGCAGCTCTGAGCCGCTGCTCCCATCACCCTGCTTGGGAGCAGTGTCCCTCTGGCACCAGGGCTGGGGTGGCAGAGAGCCGGCCCTAGACTTTAGAACGGTGTCAATAATCTACAATCTATAATCTCAAACTGGATGTATTCTTGGCATGTTTGCTGATTTATTTAAATAGTTGGCACATGTATGACATATACATGGGTGCTTGATACATGACATAGCACACAATTAAATAGTTTATTTCAGCCAAACACAGTTATCTGAAGGCAAAATGTGAGTTTGGTGAGCTCTATTTTTAATAGATAAATTACTGAAAGAAGTGTATCTGTAAGCAGGCCTGGGGCATGTATATTCAATGATTTTTCCATGTATGGTGATTTTTCTAATGGTTGATGTTGTATCTGACATTCAGGATGTACATTATTCCATTTATTGAAAGCTCTGTTGGTTCTGTTTTGAATGGCAAACTGTATGTGCTTGAGTTAACCACAATAGAAAAGCTTATCATCATAATGGTGCACAAACTGCAAGAGGGCAAAAGCTTTGGCCCATAGCAGCACTTTATGAGACATTGCCTCATCTGGATGCAATTGCACCCTGAGTTATGTTTAAGAGTTGAATAAGTCAAAGTTACTATCATGTTCGCTTTTGTGCTCAGTTGTCACTCTAGAGACACAGTTTACTGACACTTACATGCTGCCTGGCCTTAATGTTTTTATTGGGTATTCATCTTATAGGGAAAATTAAAAAACTATATTTGATGCTCTAGAAACAGAATGCCTTTTTCTGGCTTGCAAAGTACAGAAATGCGAAGTCTATAAAATGGGTAAAGGGAAAAATATATATTTTACTGACAGTAAGATTTGGAGGCTCCAAGGATTCCATATTTCTAGCTACACATTTTTTAACTAGTCTTCCAATCTCTTTTAAGTTCCCTTTTGTCAAAGCCTCACAACTTCATGCTGGAATTTTTCTGTTTGTAAATACATACCCCATTAGTCAGAGATCAGTCCAGTTTCTCCTAATAAAATGAAAGGACAAACCCATAACTGAAACCTTGCTGTGCTGACCCTATTTGCAGAGTGGTCATTGATTTGATCAGCATTTTTTCACATCCTCTTCATTTTCCATTAGTTTGTGAAAGACATGGGAAATGTAATTGCAAACGGATAGAAGACTGAGTGACATGTACATTCCACATACATATGGATGAAATCCACACTGAAATGCTCCCTGTTTGTTTGTTTTAACAATGCAGGAGGCTGTAGCTACAAAGCTAACACCATGAGTTCTTTGAACACTGGTTTTGCTATGATTTTGGTCAAAATTAGCAAAAAGCAAGCTTTAGAGAATTTGCAGCTCTTGAAAAAGATCCACTACTGAATTACTTTTCATGTTGTCAAGAAAACTAACACAAAAAACAAAACAAAACAAAACAAAACAAAAAACCGAAGTTTTCAAAATGTATAAAATTACCACAGAGGTGACTTAAAAGTCTGTGTTCAAACTAGATCCATTTGTTTAGGAAATCTATTTATGCAAAATAAATATTTCAGAAAATTGCCTTGTTTGGAAAGTCATAATGAAGGATTAAGAACAATATATATTTGAATTTCAAATATATACAAATAAATTTGCATTTCTGTAAAAAGTGTGCCAACTTCCCTGGAGTTCCAGAAGAAGTTTCACCTATATACATCAACACATAGGTGTTATATGATTCTGACAAAAAAATTAATATTGTTCCTGAGTCCTACTGATGAATTAATGTAATCCTATTATATATAAAATAGATAAGAATAGCAGCCTTAACTCTCATGATTCCTTTGAGAAATAGTGAGACTGAGAGACTTGATGACTGAAGTAGAGATTATAGTGATGCAGAAGTCACCATTAACCTTAGTATGGTCAGGGTTTCTTTTTGTAGGTCAGTGGCAAAGTTAAAAGATTCCTGGAGTCATGACATACAGTCTTGAGTTTTAATAACTACTAACGCCACCAAAAATACTAACTCAATTTTCATATTACTGTTGCAGGCAGTCATCCAACACTAAGCTTCTGTAGTAGGCTGCCTTCAATTATTAAGCAGTAAAAGGTGGCAGGTCTTTATCAGGAACAGAGATGAAAGAGAATACTTTGCTTTAATACACGAAGGGAGAGACGTTGCTGAACATAATGAACTGTATACTAAGTGGAGTACATCATAATGCCCTCTTTATTTGGGTTACATGTGGAAGATGAAACAATTATGTTCATACATTCCGGACACATCTTCTCAAAACTTCAAATCATCTCATTTCATTCACTTTGAATAATATTTTACATCTGACAAAGCATGAGATCATTCAGCAGATTAGGTCACATTGTCTATTTGAAGACTTTATGGATTATTCAAAGGAGAGAGGCTTACATGTCCTGAAAACTAAGTAGAAATTAAATGTGCATGATAAAATCCCTGCCTCAGTTCTGCAGCCTTACCTAGGTGTAGTTCCCAGGAGATTTACAGGAATGCCTGCACTCTGCCTGAAACTCAAGGATTGCAGAAGCTGCAGCTGTCTGTCAGAAGGATGCTCCTCTGGTGGAAGCAGTACTTGTGCATCTCTCCTTCCAGTCAGCTGCCACTGTAACTACAGCTATGGAGAAAGCACCATAAAGAACAAAAGCCATGGGACAACATTGCACTGGTTTGTGCTTCATGAAATGCTGCTTATTTCAGTATATGACTTACAATGGCATATGTAAGTTAGCAGAAATTGTTTGAACCATGAGACTTGAGGATTAACTGAAAACAAGGGTTTTGAGCAAATTAAAAAAAAAAAAAAAAAAGATGCACTATCTTCAACATTTCTGAAGTGTTTTGACTCCAAATCTTCAGAACAATAACCCGTAGTTTAAAGTTTCATTTCAATGGTACAAAATGATGACATGTAAAAGACATTTAACAAGACTTGAAATTGCGTCTCGTGTCTACAATGTGTTTATAAGAGTTGGCCAACTGCAGCACCATGTAGACATTAACAGTAGAAGATACAGATGGTTTCTGCTCAGCATGTGCTTACAATAATAAAGTGTAAATCAAGTTGCATTTTGTTCTGCATTTTAAACAGCTGTTTAAGGCCCGGTACAAAATCTAAAACCAAGTACTACTTAGAATATAACATGCCTTGCTTTTCAGAAGAGTCAGTGAACTGGAGAATGTTTTGATTACTTTAACTGGATATCCTCTGTACATCTTGGTTTGCTAAGAAAATTAGACCTGCAGCTCATGCTTTTCCTGTCTATCACTGAGTTCCCCTCCCCTCTGCCAACTAATTGCAACAGAACCTGATGAGCGCAGAAGTCCCAGGGATATTAGATTCCATGTTTTGTTTAAAGAGACAAGATGAGCAACAGAAAAGCTGAGTGCTCAGATGAGGGAAAAGCTGGAAGAGCTTATCCCTTATATGCTCATTTTGCTGAGCAATCTGTCCATGCATCACTCCAAATCAGCTGCAGCATATGATTGCCCAGGTGGCCTACATGGTGCTCAGGTAGCCAAGAAGGCCAATGGCATCACGGTTTGTGTTGTGGTTTTAGCCCAGCCAGCAACCAAGCCCCACACAGCCGCTGGCTCGCTGTCCCACCAGTCGGACGGGGGAGCGAATCAAAAAGGTAAAACTTATGGGCTGAGATAAAGACCCAGGGAAAGGAAAAACAAAGGAAAGAAAAATGAAGAATTCTGTGCTTCCCATGGCAGGCAGGTGTTCAGCCATCTCCAGGAGGGCAGGGTTCCATCACACATAACAGTGACTTGTGAAGACAAGCCCCATCACTCCAAATGTCCCCCTTTCCTACTTCTGCCCCTGAGTTGATGAGCATGGTATCACATGGTCTGGAACATCCCTTTGGTCAGTTGGGTCACCTGTCCTGGCCGTGTTTCCTCCCAGCCTCACAGGCACGCCCAGCCTCCTCGTGACTGTGGCCATACAGAAAGCAGAGAAAGCCTTGGCTCAATGTAAGCCCTGCTCAACATTGCTAAATTATCAACACTGTGTTCAGCAAAATCCAAAATACAACCCCACACCTGCCCCTACAAAGACAATTAATTCTACCCCAGTCAAACCCAGCACGACTCGTGTGGACAGCAAGACTGAAGAAGTTATCGTTCTCCTGCACACCACACTGGTGAGGCCGCACCTCAAATCCTGCATTCAGTTTGGGCGTCTCCTGACAAGGAAGACATTGAGGTGCTGAATTGTGTCCAGAGAAGGGCAACGGAGTTGGTGAAGGGTCTGCAGCACAAGTTCTCTGAGGAGCAGTTGAGGGAGCTGGAGGGCTCAGCCTGGAGAAGAGGAGGCTTGGGGACCCTCATTGCTCTCTACCACCAGCTGAGAGGAGGTTGCAGCCAGGTGGGGATCAGCCTCTTCTCCCAGTGACGAGAGATGAGAGGAAATCGCCTTAAGGTGCACCAGGGGAAGTTCAGATTGGATATTAGGAAAAATATCTTAATGGAAATGGTTGTGAATCACTGGAACAGAGAAGTGCTTTAGTCACCAATCCTAGGTGTAGATGTGCTGCTTTGGGACATGGTTTAGTGATGGCCTTGACAGTGTGAGGGTAATAGCTGGACTTGATAATCTTAAAGGTCTTTTCCAAACTAAATGATTCCATGATTTTACACTGCTAGCACAGGAAATGAAAAATCAGAGTAGGGATGAGAGGCTTTGACAACATTGCAATATGGGGCAGATAATGGGGAATGGCTTTACTTCAATGTCATGTACACAACTTATACAAGCACCTGTCTCTTCACATAATAAACTTCTGATACCTTAAATAGTCACAGATGCAAATATGGCATTTTTACTGTCACTGCTACTTCAGCATGTCAGAATTCACCCAGCTGAGTACACTATGTGTTCAAACATAATAAGGAAAGCTGAAGAGCAGTAAAAAATTGCTCCTCTGGCTATTGGAGTACAGACTCTGGCAATACCATCCCCTGGTGGTTCAGATCATAGAAACATTAATTCACTCTCAGGCTTTTGAAGTAAATAACCTAGTCCTGGTAAAATTATGGAGATAAGTTGCTCAAAAACCTTTTCTAAAAGGCAACTGGACCAACCTCTGCTGCAAAGGATAAAGAATGGAACTTAGTTAAACACAAAATAGCATTTCTATTCCTGAACAGATTATGTTGAATTTTTTTGAAAGAAACAGCTTGTGTAGACATGGGACTTTTTATACCAAATATCTAGATAAACATATGATTGAAAACAAAATCTTTTGAAGGAAAATAACACTAAGTATCTCTCTACTCAAACACTGAGAATTAAATTATCATCTCATTCTCACCATTGGAAAAGCTCATTTGCCACAATTGCAGTTACACAGAATTTTTTGCTAAATAACTGAAAGCAAAATCTGGTCATGGTAATCAAAATGGTTCTATGCCATTTACCAAGACAAGTCAACAAAACTAATTTTAGATCTGTTATGTTTTCACATGCCAGTGTTTTTTCTGAATTACTCTTTTCTTAAGATGCAGAAGTCATGGTACATATATATGTGTGTGTGTGACTATACTTCACAAAGAAAATAATGTACTACTATTACACTATCAGTGTAGCAGAAATCTCACTAGGCAAGAAAATTTTAAAAAAAGGAAAGTAGTGTATCATAACAGTTTCTGTTTTCTTTCACAGAAGAAAAGCTTTGATGTACAAAACACATCAGACACAATAGCAGAAGAAAGAAAAAATATTTTAAAGGTGTCTAAGGGATTGTATAAAAGACTTCCATCTTGTGATTAAGTTTGGGAATTATGTATTTTGAAACTCTGCTTGCTCAGACTGGTTAAGTTTGTGAAAGGTTGCCTGTCAAATGCTATGTCAGTGATATGAAAACAGACAGCCAGAAAATCATCCTTCCAATATAAACATCAACTAAAAGTAAATAAATGTCTGCAGCAGAATGCCAGCCTGATGTTCCATTAAGATGAATGTTATAAGCCATGAAGAAAACTAAATATTGATGACAAGAAATCTGCAAAGAGAGACAGTAGCTTATGGTCAGATTAGGAAACTGTTAGTAAAATGAAGAAACTGAACAGTCAACAGAAACAACAGTATACCCTTGAATACAAAAAATTACAAATTAACCTCGTGATCAATAATAAACTATAAAAATATGAAAACATTTAGAAATATTGGAAAACTGAACCATGCAGTGTAAACTCATGGTTCTACACAAGGCTCAGAAATACTTTTTTTAATATGTTCATTCTTTTGAGAACATTGTTCATTATATGTTTACATCATTGTTTGGTTTTAATTTGAAAAAATGTTGAAGTTCCTATCATGACTGGTTCCTCATAGTGTTAGCCATGATGTCTGGAAATATATGCTAAAACATATACTGAAAGGAAACACATACTGGAAGCAGGTCCTATGAAAGGGGTGTGATTTGAACCTAAACTGGAACAAATATAGAAAAATAGGACAAAGAGAGGAGGTGAATTCATAGAAGGCAGGGAGGAAATCAAGTATAATGCAAATAGGGAGCAAACAGGTTGCATTTGCTAGTATCCAGGATCTAAGCTTTACATAAGCTACTGGATCTTTTCACTAACCTTAAAAAAGAATGAGAGAGATAAGTAATTAAGATAGATGACAGGTTATATCGGTTAATGCACAACATCCACACTTTAACTACGGCAAGTTATTAGCTTTTTTATTTAATTTAAAAATTAATGAAATGGGAAAATTACATGGAGTACACAAATGAGACAAGCAGAGAAAATGAAGGGTGCTGGAGCAATCAGGAGCCACGGGGCCACTGGGGAGGTGGCCGATGTGCCCTGGGCCAGCTTGCGGGCAGCAGGGGCAGGAGGGCTAAAGTGCACCCAGAGCCAGGAGAGGGTGATAAAATCCCTCCAGTGACTGACCGCAGCAGCAGCTCCAGGCAGGCAACTCCTGCCAGGGATAAGGAGGAAGACATCAGAGACGGTGGACACAAAAATTCCCGGCATACTTTAAATGCCTTTTGGATTTTTTGTTGTTGTTGCTGGTTTTTTTGTTAACATCATAGCCAAGGAATTGAGGACAGGCGGCGCGAGCCATGCCGAGCACCTATCCTTTACTACATTTAAAATCCCATGTACTGTCTTTTGGCACCAGGCTTCTTACGTCTAAATCAGGTAACCAGGCTCTTATATCCAGGAACAAGAGACTGGCAATTCGGTGGCCGCACTTCACAGGTGCTGTCCTTCTGGGCAACCTCATGAATATGCAGTATGAAATCAAATTTCAAGTTACTATCTCAAAATCCTATTCTACAGAATGGAAGGAATAAAAGCCCAGGCAGGTACAAGCACTTTCCTGGTGGGTACGGCATCCTGCAAAGCCTCAGTGAGGTCCCATTGCGACATTGCCATGGATGTTTCCAAGCTTATCTGGACCTGCAGTCCGTGTGCAGAGGCTTTGTGCGGCTGCAAGGGCTCTGCACACACGAGGGCTCTGCGCACCCAGGCACAGCCGCAGGGCAATAAAGGGATTTAGTTCCCCACTTACTGCTGCTTGCCCATTTTCCTCAAAAGTCTTTGCATTAATGTATCCATGCACTGGCAAGGCATGGGCGAGCAGCGATGCAGCCCTTGGAACACACTGATCTCGGGTATTGCGTTTTGTTTTGTTGTTTAATTTGGAAAAGGAAAAAATAAACTTTTCTCAAAGGTCGCTCCTTTCACAACCCACGGAGATTTTCCTGGGAACTTTGTGAACCACGCAAAGGCATTTCCAAGAGGTCGCCCTGCCATCGCAGGCCCATCCTCCCCAAAAGGGCAAACGGAGCAGGGTCAAACACGGCCCCAAGGGCAGCTGGCCGTGATGCCTTAAGTTTTAGTTTTCGTATTTTTGGATTCTGTGCTGCGTAGGGATGTAGTTCTGAGCCTCATATTAAGTCCTGGTAAGCTCTCTTCACAGAGTAGGGAGACAAAACAAATCCTTTTCCTGCTGGAGACCAAGGACAAAAGGATAAAGAACGGTGGACTGAAGGGAGGAACAAGAAGCNGGCTGCGGCAGCGGCGGCGGTCGCGGCTGCGGCACCCGCGGCCGGAGCGCGGTTGTTCAGGGGGAATGGTGTCGTTTCAGGTCGCTGAGCCGGAGGGCGTGGAGGTGGAAGAGCCTTGCCGCGAATGAGAGGGCGCTGCAGTACCGGGTGGGCGAGCAGATCCACGGCTTCACCGTGCAGCAGGTGAGCGGCGCCCGCCGCCGGCGTTCCCTCTGTTTGTGTACACCAACTTCACCGTTCCCTCTGTTTATGTACACCAACTTCACCGTTCCCTCTGTTGGTGTACACCAACTTCACCGTTCCCTCTGTTTGTGTACACCAACTTCACCGTTCCCTCTGTTGGTGTACACCAACTTCACCGTTCCCTCTGTTTGTGTACACCAACTTCACCGTTCCCTCTGTTGGTGTACACAACTTCACCGTGCTTGGGAGGCCAGGCGGCTGCGCATTAAGTGCTTTCTTTGCGTGGTCAGTCATAAAAATGATTCGGGAATTCCTTGTAGTTACCTCTCTGAGCAAATACTGCAGGTGCCATTAATGCATATTCTTGTAGGGGGCTAATTCTGGAGTAAATAATGCACCCCTCGGGCTGGTGTGTCTGCTGCAGATATGACCGTTCGCTGTGGTCTTCTAAAAGTCCTGACAGATAGCAGAACTTCAGCGTGTGTGTTTTGATAAGCACATTCAAGTAATGCTTTGTTTCCTAAGATGTTTTTAAAATCCCTCTGTTGGAAAGCTGCCATGGGAATATGTTGAATTTCTTTCTGCTTTTTTAAAGGAAGAAAAAAACAGGCGTAGAGAGTAAAGGTTATTTGTGAGAGGTGGTTGCTAGTGGTAGAACAGGGTCCTTACTTTTTCTATATCTGCCCTAGCCACTGACCTTTGATTACATGCCTTTTGTTTTTGTATTTCTGATTGAGTTTTTATCCGTGCCATAAGAGTATGGTTCTTTTGTGGCAGTATGCTTTCATTGGGTTATAAATTTCATTTCAATTTTATTTGGAAAAAATTTGCGTAATTATTTTTCCCCACAAACCACAGGAGCAAAAATTTATTTAATTTTTTTAATTTTAATTTATTTAATACTATATAAGCCAGTATTATATATAGGATCAACAAACTAATTCCTATATCATGCACAATTTATTTGACCTAGTTGAAGTCACACTGCAATACAGATGTTTTCTTCCAATGCAGGTGACAGCTGTTCCTGAGCTGTTCCTGACTGCAGTGAAGCTTAGTCACGATGGTACAGGAGCCAGGTATTTACATGTGGCTCGGGAGGACTCCAATAATCTGTTCAGGTAAGACGTTAATATAGGTATTGCACATTCAATCTCCACATCACCTTGTGTTTTTTCAGTTGTGATTTAGCATCATGGCTGGATTATTCTGTGATAACAGGGAGGACAGTACTTCCTTTGTCGGGCTTCTTAGAATTTTTCAGGTTGGAACAGATATCGTGAAGTCCATCGTTCAGTCTGCTGCTCAAAACAGGGTCAGTATTCAATTCAGGTCCAGTTCCTGCCTTGAAAACTTTCAAAGACAGAGATTGTGCAACCATAGCCTTCCGTGGGGTTTTTTATTTGAGCCCTTTGGGTGTAAAGAAATGTGTTTACTCGTGTGCTGAAAACTTCTGTACTAACTCCAGAAACAGAAGTGCAGAGGCTGTACACACTCTGAAAAAGACGACTGAGCACTCAGGAGTCTGAAGAGCTCAAACTCTGCATCCTGGTGTGTGCCGTGTTTGCTGTTAGGCGGTGATGATGCTCCCATAAATCACAGGTGCAGGGAGGAATGGGTGGACTTCTCCCCAATGACTGCATCCCTCTGCTCTCTCTTGCAGTATCCAATTCCGAACCACTCCAATGGACAGCACTGGGGTCCCACATATTCTGGAGCACACGGTGCTGTGTGGTTCCCAAAAGTATCCCTGCAGAGATCCCTTCTTTAAAATGTTAAACAGGTCACTCTCCACTTTTATGAATGCATTCACAGGTAAGCCCAAAGGAAATAATGCCACTTAAAATGCTTGAGGTTTTATTGCAGTAGAGCTGTCTGTTGGGTCTCCTTAATTTGGCTTTGGGGAGCCATTATTATTGGGTGTGAGAGTTGTGTGAGGTATTAAAAAGCTAATAAGGCATGACAACAAAATAAGTCTTGTTCATTTGTCACTTACAAAGTTGCAGTAGAGCTGGAGCTTTATAGTACACAAAAATACATTTAATGATTTATATGGATATATGGCTGAAGCAAAGTTTTCATGGTGAAAAATATCTGCAGTGTTAAATATATATATTCCTCAGCAAAAAACCATTTCATTTAGTTTATTTCTTCTGTTCCAGGTATTTATATGAATGAGAAATTAAAAATCAACAATGGTAAAACGCGTCTTAGACTTTCTAAAAATTCTGATTATTTTTACATTTATTTACATGCAGCTAGTGATTACACACTCTATCCGTTTTCAACACAAAATCCCAAGGACTTTCAGAACCTCCTGTCAGTGTACTTGGATGCAGCTTTCTTTCCATGTTTACGTCAGCTGGATTTCTGGTAAGACAGTTTGAGATGTATGCAAACCTTAAATTAAAAAAAAATTCCCCCCCCCCATCAACAAAACCTTCAAACTCTCAACACTTGCTGTTATTAATTTTTCAGGCAAGAAGGTTGGAGGTTAGAACATGAGAACCCAGCTGATCCTCAGACACCTCTAGTCTTCAAAGGAGTTGTTTTTAATGAAATGAAAGGGGCATTTGTAAGTTTTGTGGATGTTTGGTTTAAGTTCTTATAGACGGTGAAGTAGCTTCAGCTATAGTTTATCAACGGCGTTATTGCACCAGAGATTCCCATTACTCCTTTTGAAAATTTAAGTTCTCAGTAAAGTCAATACTGTTGCATAGATTTTTAGCTTGTCAAAAGTTTGTTTACATATAGAAAGGCACCTTGTTAGTAGATTTTGTTGTAAAATACTCTGACATTAGCACGGAAATGTAGCTAATTTTATTAAAGTACATGGGACTGCATGCTTATGTGAGGAGGTTGTGTAAGTTAAAGCTCTGGGGTCTTACTGTTGAGCACCTTTGTCTTTAAAATATTTTGTGTTTTGGTGGCTTTTACTGAAATATGGTGTTTTCCTATTAAGACAGATAATGAGAGGATATTTGCACAGCACCTGCAGAACAAAATCCTTCCTGATCACACTTACGGTGTAATTTCTGGTGGAGATCCACTATGTATTCCTGACCTTACATGGGAGCAGCTTAAGCAGTTCCATGCCACACATTATCATCCAAGCAATTCCAGGTATGTGAGATCAGTGACTAACTTCCTAGGTTGTTGAGCTAGTGCTTTGTTTGTATTTTTGTGAGGAGAAAGCCAGAAGCACAGTATTTTTATCCATGTGGCCAGCAACAAAGATAACCTGTGCCCTACGGCAGCTAGGACAGCGTGGAAGCAAGGAATTTTTTCTAGAAAGAGCAGTGAAGAGTGAATTGAAAGCATGAAAGAAAGGTGACTAATTTTCTCAGGTGTGTCTGTTTGCCTGATCATGAGGGTGTGTTTTGGGGATTGATTGACCTGAACTCATATGAGCTGTGGGGAAAGGGAGCACACTAATAAGTATTTAGTAGTTATGTTAGGGGGTTAAGATACAAGTAGCACAGATTAAGAGTTCTTGTCCTCTTTGAAGTAACACAGATTAAGTTAGAAGTTACAAATGAATGATTTCATTTCCTCCTGCATCACGTATTACTGTAGTGAGTTCTAAATAATGGATAGTCATTTGATTCAGGTACTGTTTTGGTTTGTATTAATTAGGTATTTAAGCTGGAAGTAAATTTTAAAGTTACATGCAGGAAAAAAATTCTTTCTTCTGTAATAATTTTGTGGCCAATCTGTTATTCTGCATAATTCACTTGTGGAACATCAGCTTGTGTCATGACACTGAATTTACAATCCCTTGATTTTTCTCATCATCCCAAGTGTTCTGCTGTAGTGGTGTTGAGATTTTAATCAGGGGATGAGATTTACCTGAGGCATAGCTTTTGTTCATATTTGGTCCAGTGGAGGCCATTTAGGTATGGGAATGTGTTTGGTAGAGTGACCCATGGAACCCAGCCATGACTTATTGACAGACAAAACTTAGGACTATGGATCATTGTTTTTTATACTTAAGGTATGAGGACCATAAGCATTTTGTCTTCTGAAATATAGGAGCACTGGGTTTCTGGCTTCAATGACTAATATTTTTTTTTCTGGAACATTGTATATTCCTGCAGCTGAACAAATTTAAACGTAATAAAAGTGAACGTAATGAAAATAATAAAGTGTTTCATGGCCCACAAGCTGAGAAATGTGGATTTTTATCAAGAGATCTGTGAATTTTATGTATGTTGCATAGATTGAAGACTCCCATACTGTTTTCCACTCCAGATGTAACAGAATTACTGGAAAGCACATGCAATTCAGAGTATAATACAAGTAGCTACTGTAAATTTCATATTAAATCAAATGCTTGATCCTGATATTTTATTTGAAATGCAGATTTTTCACTTATGGTAATTTTCCACTGGAACAACATCTGAAGCAAATACATGAGGAAGCATTGGTGAAATTTGAAAGAATTGAATCAAATACTGACATCCCAAAACAGAAACTCTGGGAAAAGCCTGTAAGTAAAACCAACCACCAAACAAAAACCACTAAACCCAAAACCCCCCCCAGGTTAATATATCAACTTAACCTGCTGGAGTTACTCTTTTGTTTAGAATTGTGTAAATGAGCTGAAGTATTTTTATTTTTGGTTACAGGGGGGACAAACTACACTTACTTTTGAGTTTCAGTAATGTAATAATTGCCTGCAGTTGCTTGTTTTTCTTATTTTCAATTTTCAAGTCCCTTGCCATTTGAAGCACTGAAGCACTTACTAATGGAAAGCATTTGGGCTAATGAAAGAAATATTGGTACTTAGTGTCAGGAAATAGGCTTTCTAATGGTGTCTAATCTTCCAAACATTGGTGTCAAAAATAATTTTCACATTCACTTCCTCCCCCCTCCTCCATTTCCTTCCTGGCTTGTCCAGAAGCATAAATATTTCTTCCAAAACCAGCTCAGATTGTTATTTATGGCCAGACTTTCTTCAACCTCTCCTATATGGTCCACTTCTAAAAATTGAGGTGCCACTCACATTTTTCAATATAATGTGTGTTTGTGTATTTGCTCATGGATCTTGAATTTACTCATGAGCGTCTTTCCAATTACTTTAAATAATTGGAAAGATGATGCTATGAAGATTCAAGTAATTTTTTGCTTGTAACTTCTGCTCTGGGTTTAGTGTGTATCTTTATTGTACTTTATAGAGAGAACACAGGGTAACATGTGGCTTAGACTCCTTTGCTGCTGATCCTTCCAAGCAGACCACTGTCAGTGTCAGCTACTTGTTAACAGAGTAAGTACGTCAAAATGAAATTCTGAATAAAAGGTTCATTTTAGATCTTTAGGCAAGATGCAAGCCTGTTTCTTGTCCCCTGTCCCTCTTGATAAACGTCATCTCTAAAGAAAATAATACCGTGGTAAAATAGATCAAACTTGCTTTTACTGAAATCTTGGTAAGTGCTGAATAATTAGCTTTAGTAGATAGACACAAGAAAAGTCAAGTGTTACTTTACAGAGCTGTTCAGTGGATGAGACATTTGAAAACATCGTCTTCCTTTTAATTCCCTGCCATGTGCAAGCTCGTATGTATGACCCTGCTACTACCTTATCTCCCCTTGCAGCCCAATTTAAATTGCTTTCCTGGTAGTTACACCAAGTGAAAGGTGCAGAGTCCACCTATTTCCCTAAGGTCTGATGTGAGGTTCACAGCTGACATGATTTCTCCCTTGCTCCCTCTACCTTTGTTTTCTAGTTCTTTTGAAATGGACTCAGTGATACTGGGACAGTTTTTAAGAACTAACAGTTTTTCTTCAGTATTACAGACACTTTTGAAACGTTCACCTTAAGCCTGTTGTCTTCACTGTTGGTTGATGGGCCAAATTCTCCTTTTTACAAAGCCTTAATTGAGTCTGGTGTTGGTACAGATTTTTCTCCTGATGTTGGGTAAGTGTTGCAATTCACATTTCATCACTAGAAGCCATGTTAGAAAAACGAAAAAGCAATTTTAAGTTGGAAGAACTCGTCTCTATTACAGGCAATTTACACCAGGGTAATCGTAATTTTAATATTAAGACATTGTAAGAGTTTCTCCTACATCTAAACATTGTCAGATGTAACTTTTGGTGCGTCAAAATACTTGGATAGAAGCTAAATTGGTTTAATCAAAGTTGTATTGTTTAAGCTTGCAAACCATAAAAATGGATAGATAGAATAAAATATGGAATATCTTCAGTGCCTTAATTTACTTGGGTTTTCCATCCTGGACATTTAAGTATTACTCAGAAGTGTTTGTGAGCTCCTCTCTGTGACCATGTTACTTTTATTGCTTTTATTCTGTTGTCTAGTGGGTTTGTCACAAATGTGCCTTTGTGCAATCAGGTGCTGTGAACTTGCCGTCATCTCAGTTCAAAAGGATATTTTCAGCTGACACTTGCTCCAACTGGAGCTCCCAGTCCTTGCTTCCAGCTGCAGCTCCCAGCCCATCTCCTGAGCACACTGTGGGTGTTTTGTCTGCACTGAGCTTGGGCTCAGCTGCTCATCACATTTTGCCTTCCTTGTCAGCACAGGGAAGGAAGTGCTTTCCAGGCATGATTCATCTGACTGATTTCTAGACTTGAGGATGACAAAAATCATGTCTTTTTCTCCAGTAGCTCTCTCAGGCGTTTGAGTGCGAAACGTTATTATGCTCACCCATGAATTTAATGTCTTACTCTGCCTGGCTTGACCTGTCTCTACATGAAGTAATTGGCTTTGTGCAAGTCCTGTGCCACGTAGACATCTTAATATTCCAGAGCATGGCAGTAGAAATCCGTCTTTAGACACTGAAGTAGGGATTATGTTGTATTTTTTGTCAGCTGGTCCTTTTCCAGGTTGGCTGGATTGATACGGAGTTGAACTGTTCAGTGAGCTGGCTCTAATTTGCCTTAGTGACTGTAGTGATGAATCTACAAGAATAAGTTTGAGTCCAGAGAGTATTGAGTATTGCAGAACCCAGTGCCTAAGCCTGCCGTTGAATTTTTTCTGTGGTTTTTAGACTTGTAACCGTGATTGTTTATGAGTGCCTGAGCACCTGTTGCTTTTTGTCTGTTGGCCTTGGTTTGAACTGCTAGGTGTTCTGTATTTCTGCAGATGCCAATTTGTCTCTCTAAAGATGAGCTCTGTGA
>VYZR01028575.1:47107-58805 GCA_013400675.1 Oxylabes madagascariensis
TAGTTCAGTTTCTCTAAATGACACAACATGATCAGATTATTTCATATCAATTTTAATTCAGTGTGAAAGATGTTGTGTTGTAATGCCTCCTTTATTGATCTAATAATTCATTTTCATAACTTCACTTAAAGTGATCAGTGTTAATGCGTATGATTTCCTTTTCTCATCATCCCTTCCCAAAGGAAAGGATTTGAGGAAGATAGGATTGAAGCTCTACTTCACAAAATTGAAATACAGTTGAAGCATCAGTCTACAAGTTTTGGACTTGCCCTGACATCTGTAAGTCTGTGTGTGTGTGTTTTTGAGAATAGTTAAAAAAAACCCTGTGTCCTTATAAAATACAGTCATTTTGTCAGCTCCTGATGTGTAAAACATGCCATTTAAGGATTCCTCCTTTGTCGTATTGTGTACATCTTCCTTCTTTCTTTTCAGTAGCTGTCAGACTGTCTGTGGGCTTCCCACTGTATGAGTTAATCAGGCAGTGAGTCTGTTGTCTTTGCCTGAATAGCAGCTTTGATTGCAGTAGCACTGGTTACTTCTGTGAGGGCATATCATACTGCCTCTGGGAACTGTATGTTTTGGCTAGGTGCCTGTGTATTTTCTAAAAGCCAGATAGAAGGACTTCAGGATTGTACTGCTGTAAGTTAATTTCTAAATTCACAAGGAGAAATGTACACTAATGCAGTTCTTGGCCTCAGATTTTAATACCAAACTGTTAGGGAAAATCCGTTCCACAGCAGAATGTTGTGTCTTGAAGAAGTCTGCAAGTCATCTTATATTTGGAATAAGTGAGGTTCAGTATTTGCCATCACTGTGGAGATCAGGGTGTCCTGCAGCCACTCATTCTTTAATCTCCTTTCTGCTTTTAATGTTCCTTTCTGCTTAGCAGCAACTTCAGTTCCTCAGTGGCTCTTGTGCTTTCTATCTCTCAGGTGATGTGTGTTCTTTGCATGAGCAGGATTTCATTCCTAGATATACACAGGCAAAGAAGCAGAGCCCTGGATTAACAGGAGATTTGTAAATGGGAGAGCACAAACCAAAGCTGTTGCAAATCAGATCGCCATGCAGCCAAATAGGCAAGTTATGGATATTTAAGTGCCTGTCATGTTTCATGGTAAATCTGGCAAAGTATATCTGACTTTAATAGTCAGTACTTTCTGGCATTTCTTCATATGTTGTGAGTCATTCTATCTGATGAAATATTTATGCATATAGCTTTATCCCTCAACATTTTAAGTCTTGAAATTGATTCAGCTGCTATGCCTTCATTCTAAAAAAGAAAGCTCTTGAATATTTCTTGCTTTTAAAGACCAGTCTTACAGCATTTAGTGTTGATTCTCCTATAGAGGAGTGTTATGTTTCAATTTGTTTCCCTGAAGTCATGTTGTAGAAATTGGCTTTAAAGAGGGCCTAGTTATAGGGACCTAGTTATAAGTAAAGTGATTGTACAATCGTAGAATGGTTTGGGTTGGAAGGGACCTTTGAAAATCATCCAGTTCCAACCTCCCTGCCATAAGCAAGGACATCATTCACTAAATCCAGTTACTCAGAGCACTTCTGACATGTCTTCAAACACTTCCAGGGAATGGGGCACCCACAGCTTCTGTCAGCAACCTGTTCCACTGTCTCACCACCCTCGTAATAAAGAATTTCTTCTTTATGTCCAATCTGAATCTGCCCTCTTTCAGTCTAAAAACCATTGCTGCTTGTCCTGTCTGTACAGGATGTGTAAAAAGTCTGCCTTCTTATAAGCCCTCTTCATATTTTGAAAGGCCACAATAAGGTCTCTCCAAAGCCCCTCCCTTCTTCAGGCTGAACAACCTCAAGTCTCTCTGCCTGTCTTTGATCATTTTTGTGGTCCTCCTCTGATCTGCTCTAACAGGTAGAATTAAAATTGATGTCTGTCTTGCACTGCGGGCCCCAGAGCTGGATGTTGTACTTCAGGTGGGCTCTAATGGGAGTGAAGGGGCAGCATCACCTCTTCACCCTGCTGACCCTGATTCTTTTGATGCTTCCTTGGATACAATTGGCTCTCTGGGCTGGGAGCACACGTCTCAATTCCAATTTCTCATCTACCATTATCCCCAAGCCCTTCTCTGCAGGTCTGCTTTAGACCCTAAGTGACTAAACTTGTACTGATTATTGGTCATTGCCCCACCCCAGTGCAGGACCTTGCATTTGGCCTTGTTTGAACTTCATGGGGTTCACGCTGGTGCACTCCTCAGGCTTGTCCAGGTCCCTCTAGATGCATCCCATCCCTCCAAACTGCCCACCACACTTTTCAGCTTCATGTCATCTGCAAAGCTGCACTGAGTGCCCTCAGTGCCACTGGCTGTGTAATTAATAAAGGTATTAATAGTATTGGACCCAGTACAGACCCCTGGGGAGCAGGCAGTGCTTGTTACTGATCTCCCTTTGCATGCTGGCCATTGGGCTGCAGCTGCTTGCATGTCACCATCCAGCCAATTCCTTATCCATCCAATAGTCCATCCATCAAATCCATATCTTTATGATCTAATGATGAAGGATGTTGTGTGGGGCTGTCAGAGGTCCTGTGAAAGTCAAGATAGGTGACATCAGTTTTGATACAAGGAAAAGGCTGTTCACAAGGGGCTGGGCAGGCATTGGAACAAGATCTCCCAGGTGGCTGGGGTAGANTGTTTGAACTTAATGGGGTTCACGTTGGTGCACTCCTCAGGCTTGTCCAGGTCCCTCTAGATGCATCCCATCCCTCCAAACTGCCCACCACACTTTTCAGCTTCGTGTCATCTGCAAAGCTGCACTGAGTGCCCTCAGTGCCACTGGCTGTGTAATTAATAAAGGTATTAATAGTATTGGACCCAGTACAGACCCCTGGGGAGCAGGCAGTGCTTGTTACTGATCTCCCTTTGCATGCTGGCCATTGGGCTGCAGCTGCTTGCATGTCACCATCCAGCCAATTCCTTATCCATCCAATAGTCCATCCATCAAATCCATATCTTTATGATCTAATGATGAAGGATGTTGTGTGGGGCTGTCAGAGGTCCTGTGAAAGTCAAGATAGGTGACATCAGTTTTGATACAAGGAAAAGGCTGTTCACAAGGGGCTGGGCAGGCATTGGAACAAGATCTCCCAGGTGGCTGGGGTAGAGTTAAATCTCTTCCCAGTGGCTGGAAGGGGGCTGTGTTGTGGGTTTGTGCTGATAAGGCCGGGGTGTTTTTGTTATTGCTCAGTGTTGGCCCAGAGTCAAGGCCTTCTCTGCCTCTCCCCCCTCCCCACCAGCCAGGAGGTTGGTGATGGGCAAGGAGCTGGGAGGGGACACCAGGGGACAGCTGACCCCAAATGACCCAAGGGTTGTCCCACGCCCTGCTCAGCAGTACGAGCTGAGGGAATAAGAAAGGAGATGATGTTTGGAGTCTTCCCAAGTCACCAGTATATGTGATGAGCCCCTTCTGTCCTGGGGATGGTGAACACCTGCCTGCCTGTGGAAAGCAGGGAATGAATTCCTTGGCTTGCTCTGCTTTTGCTTTACCTGTTAAACTGCATTTATTTCAACACATGAGTTTCTTTACTTTCCCCCTTCTGATCCTCCCCCTACATCTTGCTGTGAGTGGCTGTGTGGAACTGAGCTGCCAGCCAAGAATGAACCGTGACACCAAAGAAGTGGTCATGGCCCCAAGCCTTTGTCAGTGTTCAAAAACTGCTTGGACAGTGCTCTCAGATACATGGTTAAACTTTCAGCCTGGCTGCTGGGAACCAGGACTGAACTGCTGTAATGACCCCACAGCAAATGAGTCACTAAAATAAGGAGTGACTACTTTTATTTCAAGAGAATTAGCTCAAACGTGTTCTAAAAGAATGCTATGCTTTGTATCATGTTAGGGAATTTCCACAGAATAGATAGAAATAGTTATTACTGAAAAATGCTGAAGGCTTATGAACCTGCTTGTAATTAAAGAAGTAAGAAAAGAGAAGGTGGATTTGACAGTTAAGATGCATTTGTTCTCTATATAAAGCCTTTTAAAGGCTTTTTTTTTAATATAAGTCTTGGTGTTTTTATACTTTATTTTTGTTTTTTTTTTCCCCATTCACACAGAGTAGAAATGGAGAAACTTTTGGTATCTTACACTTGTGTTTTGGAGAACTTTCAATAGCAACTTGATCAAACTCAAATTAGAAAATAAAAGAAATATCCTGGGGATATTTCTGGTTATTTAGTATTTTTTTTTCTCTAAAGTCTCATCTAATTTACGTACTTTACATGTTTGAGTCACCTTCCTATAAACCATTTCATCTAGTTGATACAAAATTGTAGTATGTATGTACTACTTTGTGTCTACCACCTGTTTCTGTTTTCCTTCTTTCTTGAGCTGAAAATTTAATTTTAATGTGGAGGACTAAAGAATATTACAGCTGTTTCTAGATATGCACAGCTATGCAAAAAAACTAAAAAAGTAATTTAAAAAGTGTGGTTTGGTATGGTGAAATTAGAGGCAAGAATGGAGAGAACAAGGAATAGGTGATGATGGACAAGAACCTTTATCTAAACAATATTTTTCCCCCTGCAGCTACATTAGGACTACTTATGTCTGCTATTCAAGTAGAAGTGTTAAGATGGTTTTGAACACGGATGCTGTCAGTTAGAGAAATGCAGATGGATTGTCCTGCTTACCTAAGTATTCTTTCCCATTCAGTACATAGCTTCGTGCTGGAATCAAGATGGGGATCCAGTGGAGCTTCTGAAGATTGCAGATAAAGTCTCTCAGTTCAGGCAGTGTCTTAAAGAAAATCCCAGATTTCTTCAAGAAAAAGTTAAAACATACTTCAAGGTAGGCAGGCTTGTGGAAGGTTATCGTGTATTAATTTTTAAATCAGAGTTTTGTATTTGAAATTAAACTGAAGGCTGATTTGTTTTTGTCACCATATTGCCTGTTTCTAGGTGTAGATTGAACAGCAACACGTTCAAATGAAATATGTTAATTTTAATGGTTTAAGCTTCCACTTTTCAAAGTGGAAAAGAAATTTTCTGGCTGGTCATTTGGAACCACATTTAATAGAACACTGATGAAATGCTAATGTTTTACCAAGCTGTGATTTGTATAGAAGGGCACATCTCGTTCCTTGTAAGTTCAGATGTGAACAGAGAATTTTGGACCTAGTTGTGTGTTCCTTAGTATTGACATAGCAAGCTGTATCTCCTTTTCCCTGCAAAGGATTTGGTTACAAGAGAGATTGTCTTGGTGTTCCTCATGTTCATTGAACTGCTGTCTGAATTTTGCTGTCAGTGCCAATTACTTTCTGCTCTTTCTCTTCTTTTCCTCACCATATGTTCTGGAGTTTTTGCAGACATAAAAAATAAGCAGTAAAGGCATTATAATGGTGAATAATTCTGAAGCCCTGAATTAGTTAATTCCGGAAAAAAAAAAAAAATCCAGTGACAGCAATGCAAAAGTGGTGTGGGTTTTTTGTGGGGTTTGTTTTGTTGACTTTGTTTTGTTTATTTGCTTTTTTCTTAGGTTTTTGTTTGAGTTTTTCTTTTTTCACTGGTCAACTTGTTTGTTTTGAAAGGCAGATTTATTATAAGTAACTGTCACCCTTATTGGAGTAAATTTTGATTCTAATATACTCAAAAGCAGCAAGAGACAGTGGCATCAGTTGAAATCAGTTTTCCTAAGAACATTTACTGGTGTCTGGAGGTAGTAGGGAGCTGTGTAAGGGAGAAATACCGGTGCAGTTTTTTTGTGAATGTCCTTTACTGTACAGCTCTGTTGAGGAGGCTGAGACAAAGGCACATGTCAGTAGCAAATGATGAGAATAGTTGGACGTTCTTACATCATAAGGTTATGCACTGTTGTACCTTGTGCTGGGAGATTATTAAAGCAGGCAGGCCGGGAGCAAGGGAGACATTGCCATTCATCCTGTCCATTTTACCACGGCTGGTTAATTTTGTATTTCCCTCTTTAACTGTGCAGTCAGGTTTCTGTAGTCTTTTCACACAGGCATGGGGGAGATTAACTCATAGAACAGTATCTGATTACATTGTCCCAAATTATTGGTGTCTGTCACTGCCAGATGTTGCTGTTTGACTTCCTACATTGGAATGGGCATTTTTTGAGGTCGCTGTCTTTGATTGGCCTCCCTTTCCTATTATGGAAAATGGAAGCTGCTTGAGTAATTTTGATATTAAAATTCCACAGTCTGGTATAAACAAGAATTCAACAGCAGTTGTGATGCTTGCATAATGCCTGGAGTTCTGTGGCAGCAAGGCTGATGTGTAAAGCATTTCTGAGCAGGATAAGGCATGCACATTCTACATCATATGGGATCTCTGCACTCAAGCTTGGGCAGGTTGAAAGAAGGGTTGAATCAAACCCTCTTGCTTTTAACAGAATTGCCCCATCTTAGAACACCCTCCAGATAAAACTTAGGGCATGTAGCTCTGTAGCTTTATGTACAGTTGTTTAACCTGGGTTTAATTAAACTAATGAGTACTGTGTGCTGTTGAGGGATTCTGACTCTAGACTGAAACTTAGCAGAGGGTTGTTGGTGCTTGTTCTTGTGATGAGCAGCCTCTTCCCCACAGCAGCTTGTTCTGTATGAAACCAAGGATTCAGTCTCTGTGGTTGTGATACTTTTGATAACATACAAGTCAGATGATGCACAAGCTGTTTATCTGCTGCTGATGGAGCAATAATCTGAGGCAAGGAAGTTGCCCTCAGAATTAATGCTTTGTTTTGGGTTATATTTCTGCAGGATAATCCACACAAATTGACTCTGTCAATGAGTCCAGAGGAAGACTACCATGACAAACAAGCTAAAATGGAAGCAGAAAAGCTGGGAAAAAAAGTCAATGCACTTTCTGAAGAAGAAAAAACACAAATCTTTGAAAAAGGTTAACTTGCTTTTTCACATTTTTATTTGTGTAACGGTTTTTTAGCTGTTGTTCTGTAGAATATCTTAAATTCTCAGGTACTGTCCAGTATTTGCTTTGAAAAAGATGGGGTTTTCTAGTTGCAAATTTGTGTGTATGTGTTACAGGCCTATGTAGTGCAGTGCTTACACTGTATATTCTATTACTTTTAACACTCAAAAATAGAAGGATCAATGTCTTCATTAGGGCAGAAGAAAGGAAAAATGTTTTAAAATACCCATCTGTTAGTTCTTTCCCATGTTAACTTGCACTGAGTTAAAGATGAATTCACAGAATGCCAGAATGGATCAGGTTGGAAGGGAGCACAGTGGGTCATCTGGGCCAACCTCCCTGCTCAGGGAGGGACATCTTAGAGCATGTGGCACAGGATTGCATCCAGGAGGTTCTGGAGTATCTCCAGTGGGGGAGACTCCACACCCTCTGTGGGCAATCTCTTCCGTGCTTGGTCAGTGCACAGTGAAGTTCTTCCTCATGTTCAATTGGAACTTTTTTGTGCATCAGTTTCTGCCCGTTGCCTCCTGTCCTTTTGCTCAGCGCCACCAAGCAGAGCCTGGCTCCACCCTCTTGGCACCCTCTCTTCAGGTACTTGCATATCATGTACCTTGAAGCTGTTTATTTATGAGCATGAGGTCTGCTCCACGCTCCTGTAAAACTTGCATTTTGTAATTATATTTCTTGTATTTTCTGGTTGAAAAGCCAGCTATAAAAGTATTGCTGGGTTTAACTTATTCTGGAGAACAACTTACGTGTGAAAACCATGGGCAGTTATCTAATTTTGTTAAAGCAGGGTCTAGTCACAGAAATCCTCCAAAAATGTGGCATTAATCTTCTGAAGCTTTGGTGTGTGGCAGGAGATAGGGGAGCACGACATCAGAGGAGGCTTTCTACTTACAGAGATAAATTGGAGAGTACTCAGAGGTGACCAGCTAGTATCTGAAAGTCTGAAATGTGAAAGTAATCACAACAATTTAGCTGCATCAGGGTTCTGGCTGAGCACTTGAGTAAGAACGGGAGCGGATTGGGTTAGAAAGAAGCTTCTTATCTGCCAGGTCTGGGTCGATGCTTGCAGAACTGAGTGACAGGACAGACTGGCAGGTGTCACTTAAAGATTAAATTACATGTCACTGTAAACAGCTTGTGAAGAGGGGATTGGAAGGAGAATCTAACAAAAGTGCTCTCTTTGCTGTTGTTACGTGATAATCTGCAGAATTTGCTTTAGTAAAATGTTTGCAAAATTGCCAATAGAAGATTCCAAACTTGACTCTTGAGTTTTTCTGGTCTGCATCATCTCTGTAGGTTTTGGGTCTTGACAGTACTTTCACTACAAGCTGAAAATGACAATTTGGTCTTCTCTCCTTGCTAGGTTTGGAATTAATTGCTCTTCAAAGCAAACCTCAGGATACCTCTTGTCTCCCAGCTTTAAAAGTGTCCGACATCGAGCCCAGAATCCCCTTCACTGTGCTGGAGACAACACTCACAGGTCGGTGTCAGCACTGTCTCCTGTCCCAACGAGCAGCACTGTTGGGTTCTTCCCGGGCTGCTGGCCCAGCTGCGCCCATTGCCCAGCACATGGACTGGCTCTGTGGCCCATAGCTCTTTTTCCTCCACTCCAGCCCAGCACCTGTGGGCAGACACGGCAGTGGATCTGCAGAGCTGTCACCTCTGGGGGTCCACATGGAGCAGCCTTCCGGCCTTCCCAGGGCTGGCAGGAGCTCCTGAAGGCAGCTCCCTGCTGCAGGCACACTCCTGCCCTGCTGTCAGAGGAGCCTCTGGCTGGCACATTCCGTGCTCCTGAGCAGTCTCCCCACTTCCCAAAGGCTTACCCAGGCTCAGAGCTCTTGGCAACTAGGGCAACGAGCCTTCCTTGCTGCAGTCCTTCCTTACCTGTTTTTTACAGAATAGGACATACAAGAGCCATGGGAAAACAATGAGTTACTGTCATTCCTCATAACTTCAATGCAAGTTTTTCCCTGCTTTGCTAGTGGCTTCCCCAGGGACCGATAGGAGATGGTAGATCTGAATTTTGTTACAGTTCTGTCAAAATTTTGCAGGTAAATACCGTTCTGTAGTATATTTCTAGCAGACATTTTTCTTCAAAGATTACAAGCAAGTGTCAAGATAGTATAATTTTGATACAAAAAATGACCTGGTTTTGTGGAAACTCTAATGTCTGTATTCTAATGGCCTGGCTTAGGAAGAGTGTACAGTATAAGAAGCTGCTTTCTTCAA
This sequence comes from Oxylabes madagascariensis, assembly GCA_013400675.1. Lineage (NCBI taxonomy): Eukaryota > Metazoa > Chordata > Aves > Passeriformes > Timaliidae > Oxylabes > Oxylabes madagascariensis. The sequence continues at coordinate 56,248 of VYZR01028575.1, forward strand.
TTTTTAAGCAGATGAAGGCAAAAATAAAAAAGAAAAACTTTTTGACTTGTTCAGGAACAAGTTACTACTTCTTTTGTTTGAATGTTGTAAAATATGACCACTGGTAGAAGAATTCTCTTTTCACATTGTCCAGGTGTCCATTACCTTACCATGGACAGAAGCAGAAAAACCCCTTTGGTCCAGCGTTCAGTACTATGTGCAAAATTTAAACAAGAAGTGGCTCTGAAATACCAACACAAAATTACTCTTAATGAGATATTCTTGTAAGAAATCATTTTGCTTTTGTGTGTTTGTAGTAGGAAGCTGCTGGTTATTCTTTGCTTTTGTTTGTTTATCCCCAGCTGATGAAATTCCTGTCCAGTACTGTGCTCAGCCAACCAATGGGGTGGTTTATTTCCGAGCTGTTTCCAGCTTGAACACACTTCCTGAGGAGCTCAAGCCATACGTGCCACTCTTCTGCAGCGTCATTACCAAGTGAGAGGTTTACTTTCTTAGAAGCTGAAGCAACAGACTGTAATACAGCTTGCCAAAATAGTAATACTGCCTTTAATAATTCCAGCATCTACATCCATTCTTACTCTAAAAGGGAAAGGCTGATAAGTTGGTTTCCTGCAGAAAATTGTCTTCTTTATTTCCCAGTGTTGCTAAATTGTTTCCCCTTCACCAGTCTCTGCATTGCCTTTTTGCCCAGCGTCAACACAGGCGTTCCCTCAACAGATTGGAAAATTTCTATAAATGACAAACAGCCTAGCAGAGATTAAAGTTTTCACTTGAATAGAATTCTGGTGCAATTTTGCCTTGTGGGGGCAGAAACAGTGACCCCATCACAGGGGAGAGAGGAGCACAGAGCAGAACATGTGACCTGGGCTGGGAGGAATATGTTTTTTATTGATGAGAATAACTTATGTGATGATGTAGTTCTTATGGGTGTTGGTAGCAAGCCTGCACATAAAACATGGTTTTTAATACAGCATTTTAAATTAGCAGGATGCTTTAATTGAAAAGCTTGGTGGGAAGCTTTTATAAGGCATGAGGTATTATGTTTGCTTGATAATGGCCCAAATTGTTTAGTTGCTAGATTCGTATTGTCCTAAACAGACTACTTTACAAATGCTACACGGATTTTGGTTTTGGCATACACTAAAAAGGGAAACAAATTTCTCTCGCTTTTTACAGGATGGGGTGTGGAGCCCTTGATTACAGGGAGCAAGCCCAGAAAATAGAACTAAAAACAGGTGGTATGTCTGTCAGCCCACATATCATTCCAGATGATTCACACCTGGATGTCTATGAGCAGGTAAATTAATCATAACCTTGCAGATGTTACACTTGCATTAACAGTTCTGTAGTTAAGGGTCAATCAAGGCTTCCAGGTAGAGGGTCAAGCTAATGTGCGTTGAAAACTTTGTGTATGAAAGGACTCCTGCCTCTTTTGTAAGACATGAATTAGATAATTGCAGTAACTCAGTGTTTTGTGTTAGAGGAGCGCTTGATGTGGGTGTTCTGTCTAAGGCAGTGCTTCGCTAGCATCTGTCACCATAATTTTGAGTGCTCCAAAATATTTAGGAATCAGAGGGTAGGGGACAGAATGGTGTGGTGTTACACACAGAGATTGCTGTTAACGTGTGATCTCACTGTTGGCAGCATCATTAGATCTGTGTGTTGGGCATAACAGATCTGGCAATATGTCTTGAGATTTTTGCAAACTTGCTAGGGGTCTGCTGCCTATGGATCCTGGAGTAAAATTAAAGGAATTCCCTTGGAGAAAGTACACCCCAGAACAGAATTTGTACTTTATGGGATAAAAATAGGAAATTTTGTGTCCAAACTGCTGTTTGCTGTTGGGAAGAAGAAATGGAGGAATTGCCAGGCTTGCTTTGCGAGAAGAGCAATCACATTTCATGTCTGCTCTGATTTCAGTAGCACAGCCTGCCTTAGAGTGATTTTGTGACGTGTAGCATTAGGTTGGCATCATTGCATCAATTCCATGAAAAATTACTGTGCATTTCTCGGGCCATTGCTGTGGTTGTCTTGTGTGAAGGGTTTTTTGTGTTTTGTTTATTTTCTTCCTTCAGGGTGTGCTCTTTTCATCTCTGTGCTTGGATAGAAATCTGCCAGACATGATGAATTTATGGAGTGAAATATTTAACAAGTACAGTACATTGGGTTTTGTTTGTTTGTGGGTTTGCATGTGTTTTGGGGTTCTCTTTTTCACTCTTCCCCCAGCCTTTCTCCTCTTCCTAGTGATCCTGATTCGGGATTTATTTCCATAATTCTATCTCTAATGTCTTTCTAAACTTACATATTGCATCAAAAGCATGACTATGTAGTGGATTAAATGGACAACCAGCAGTTTAAAAGCACTTTGTTGAACTGGGGATGGTGAATGATTCGGTAAAATAAATTTAATTGTTGTCCTTTTGCATGAGACCTGCTTGTATTCTTTTCCAGCCCAAGATTCGAGGAGGAAGAACATTTCAGAGTGCTGGTTAAGAAGACTGCCCAGGAGCTGTCAAATGGCATTCCAGATTGTGGGCATTTTTATGCCTCTATTAGAG
>VYZR01028582.1:0-16797 GCA_013400675.1 Oxylabes madagascariensis
ACCTTTCCATAAGGGCTTTCCCGTGGGTTTGAGGGATAGCAAAATGGGAGATGAATACAGAGTGGTAGCTGGCACTGAGAGTACAGGGTAAAAAACCAATTTTATTAATTAAAAGCTGTTATTTTTAAGCGCAGGAAATTCATCACAGCTTGTTCAGAAGTTCAAGTCACTCAGATTCACACCTGGCTGCAGCTCAGCCAGGCCAGGCAGGGAGATCGGAACACTCACAGCCTGGGGAGAATTCACACAGAATTCCCCTTTTCCCATAGTTCAGCATCGTTTTCAACTTCTTTCCTGCAACTCAGGAACCTGCAACTCAGGCATGATCCTGCTAAGCCAAAATTCTGATTTTCCAAAGTTCAAAAATGTACAGGAGTTTCGGTGGTTTTTTGTTTGTTGGTTTGTTGGTTTTGGGTTTTGTGTTTTGGTTTTTTCTTTGTTTGGTTTTTTTGTTTTGTTTTTGGTTTTGGTTGGTTTGGGTTTGGTTTGGGGTTTTTTGTGGGGTTTTTCTGGTTTTCGTTTGTTCATTTGGGTTTTTTCTTCATGGTGGTGGTGGTGGTTGGGGGGGGGATGTTTTCGTGAAAATTCTGGAGTAATTTTGTGATTTTTAAGCGACAAACCAATACATTTATCCACATTCACTTTCACATTCCAACATCCCTCTGCAAGAACACGCGTTATCTTTGGAGCTGGATCTCAGACGGGGACTTCAGCCGTATTTTGCTCTTTTCACATTAAATTAGATGAGTTCAATTACAATTTGACAGACCAGAACCTGTTGAGTAAATTCTTATTTCAGTGCCCTCCAGCTCTGCCCCTTCAAGGGTGCCCTCAGCAGCTGCTGTCCCTGGGCTGGGTGACACCTGATCCTTGCACGTGTTGTTTTCTGGAGGCAGATGACACAAATTTCACAGGCGAGAAACACCAGCCACAGTCTGGGACAAAGAGAGGTTCACACATTCCTCTGCCTCGTGCTTGCCTCAATTTTTTCCCTCTTTGGTGCAATATTTCGATTAGAAGTCTAGTCAGTGGGAAAATCAGCTTTTGGATAGATTGTGTCAACCTTTTCTGGTAAAGAACTTGAATTTGTCTGGGTTTTGTCCTCTGAATTAATAGCAGGTGTGCACATAGTAATGTTTAGTAATGTTTAGTTATGTATGCCCATAAATGACATTAGCTCAATAAAATTTACATGTAACAAAACTTTAACAGAATATAAACCTAATATCACTTAAACTTTACCAAAATTAAACTTAACAGGACTTTAAAGTAATATCACTTAAATTAACAACACTTGGACTTAACAAAACTAAAATTTAACCTAAACTTAATAGGGCCAAAACTTAACAGAACTTAAAATAATATAATTTAAACTGAGCAACACTTAAACTTTACCTTGCTTAAACTAAACTACACTTAAATTTGATAGAAATTGGTCTTACTAGAACTTAACATTAAAAGAATAGTGAAGTGATAAAATATAACTTAACATTAAAAGAATACTAAAGTGATAAAATATAACTTAACATCACTAAAAGTTACTATGGGCCCTGTACAAGTGCAAAGTACATCATAGGAGGTCACCCATCCCAAAAATCGGGAGCAGCAGCTCTCAGCTCCTGCTGGGATCACAGCCTTGCCATCCCCAAACTTGTGGGTAACAATTTGTGTCCAATCTCTGCTGTGAGAGCCAGAACTCGATGAAAATTTGTTCTATCACATATCGGTCCCTGCCCATTTTAACAGCACTTGAAAAGATGGAAAAAAGGACTTTCTCAGGGGTTAATTTATATAGATATTCTGTGTTTATAGAAGGCATTAACTGGAGGTTAATATCTATTTGTGCCTTCCCTTTCACAAGGAGCAATTCCCATGTCAGCAACAGCCATTAAAGGCTCCAACCCATGAATTGTTGCTGAAGGAGCACCACCTTCACCCCGCACTTCAGTTCTGCCCTCACGCGCAGCAGCAGCCCCCAGATGTTTCAGATGCCCCCCAGAATTCCAGGAGCTGTCAGATGTGATTCCAGCAGCACAGCACACGGAGCATTTTCGCAGCATTAGGGCAGAGCTTTCACAGTTAATTTCTTCAGGCGCTGTTCTCTCCCCAAATTCAAGGGGACAGCAGAGCCAAAGATAGCAAACAATAGAAATTAAATCAATGCCATGGCTTGGCAGTGATAATCCATCGGGGGACAGCAGCAGGGCACAGGTTTCAGAACCTGTTTGACAGTCTGAGTTCTCTTTATGTTTTAGAAGTGAAGGGAATTATTTGGCACTGCCTGTTCACGCTGATCAAGTGATTCTGCTTGAGCATCAGCAAGGGAAGCTCATTTCTTCTCCTGAATCTAATGAGGGGACCAAGGATGAATGAAATTCAGTCCATCACAGGACAGAGGGTGATCCATCAGAGTGAATTCCCGTTGGAGCCTGGGATTTGGTCTGCGGTGTGTGGAGGAATCCCATGGAATTCCTGCCCCTGCTCAGCACTGACCTGATGGATCACAGCACACCCTTAAGCATAGGACGAGCCTGGGAGTACAGAAGGGCTCTGAACAAAGCATTTCCCACTCCAGGTGAAATCCCTGCTCCACCAGCCAGGAACAGCCAGCTTTGCTTCCATTCAGCACCTGGACAGAACAAATATTTCCCAAGTTAAGGAAGCAGGAAGGTTTTGTTACAGAGCACCCTCCAGGCCAGCGATTGAGGCTCTCACAAGGCCAGTCATTTCTCATTCCAGAGAGATGCAGCGAATTATTTGCACAAAGAGCAGCCAGTCTGGAAAGGCTCGCCCTGGTCAGCACAACTGGGAGTGGAATTTCAATCCCTGCATCCCTAAGCAGGGCTGATGTGGATCTGCTCCCCACCCCAGCCTTTTTTCCAGCTCAGAACAAAACCTACCAGGTGCTTTAGCAATGCTGGATTGTCCTTTTGGGATGGCCTGACTCCAATTTACATTCGAGTCTGGCCCAGAGCAGGGATTCGTTCCTGGCTGTGCCTTCCCTGCTGCTGCCCTGGCTGATCCAGGAAATTCAGACCCAGGAAACCCAGATCCAGGAAATCCAGACCCAGGAAACCCAGGGCTCTGCAGCTGAGCCTGAAGAGAATAAATCACTGTTACCTCTGGGTCATGGTTTGCTGCCAACAGCATGGTTGGAACTGCAGTGTTCTGGAGTATTTCTGCTTTCTTTCTTATGTTAAAGACAATCCTGAAATAAGTGCCATCATCTTTCTTTGTGGAATTTCAAGAGGAAGAACACAGAAATACTGGGGAATAAATCACTGTTACCTCTGGGTCATGGTTTGCTGCCAACAGCATGGTTGGAACTGCAGTGTTCTGGAGTATTTCTGCTTTCTTTCTTATGTTAAAGACAATCCTGAAATAAGTGCCATCATCTTTCTTTGTGGAATTTCAAGAGGAAGAACACAGAAATACTGGGGAATAAATCACTGTTACCTCTGGGTCATGGTTTGCTGCCAACAGCATGGTTGGAACTGCAGTGTTCTGGAGTATTTCTGCTTTCTGTCTCATGTTTAAGACAGAAACAATCCTGAAATGAGTGTCATCATCTTTCTTTGCGGAATTTCAAGAGGAAGAACATATCTTTGTGCTACAGAAATACCGAGGAAGGGAATTAAGTTTTATTCCAGGAAAAGATTTAAGTTTTATTCTGCACAAGGCCAAATGGAAACCAACAAAGCCATCTCTGAACTCCCAAGAGCCACTAAAGAGACAGAGGAACAGAAAAGGTTCTTTCCTATGATTTGTAAACTCATTTTATAATAAATACATATAAATTTATAAATACCATTCCTGTCCATCACCTCAAACCTCCACAACTGCAGCAAAGCTGCTGGAGCCAGTGCCCCCAATTAGGCAAATGCCTGAGGACAACTGTCAGTGCTCCTCACCAAGATCCATTTGAAAAATGACTTTGTGGACAACTGAAAACCCTTCTGCTCCAGCTGCCTGTGCCATTCACATGCCAAAAACCATGTTTGATGCATGAAACGTGTACAGAGAAAACTCACCCCCGTGGTTCTGGTTTGTATAAAAATATACACATTTTTTTAGCAGTGTATGTTATGAAATATGTAATAGTATATGTAAGGCATTCCCTGGCCTGCAGCATCTATCTAGAGATAATTAACAATCTCCAGCCAGGCTGAGGTTACCCTAAATGAGTGTGGGAAAGCTCTGTCACAAAGTAAATCCCACATTTATCGTGAACTGAATTCCTGGGGCAGGAATTTAAACCTGAGTGTGCACCTGCAGGTGTGAAACACCAGAGAAACGCAGTGAATCCTGAATAAATCCTGAATATTGTAAAAACAACCCCAGCTATTGCCCAAACAAACACCACCCTCCCGGCTACATCTTCCCAGCAGCGATTTCCCTTTGTTTTCCTACGTTTTCCTTTGCCAAGGATGCCCGGGGTGGTTCCCCTGCTGGCACAGGTTGTAAATAATCTCAATGAACACACGCAGCTTCAGTGCCAGAGCCTCTCTCTGACCCAGATCCCAGCAGCTGCTGAGGGTATTGTTTAATAGAATGGTCATCATTTAATGGAATAGCTGGGAGCTGGCAGGTTGTGTCACCAGAAATCTGCTTTTTTCCCCAAAAATTATCATTTTTATGTGCCAGTGAGGCTCTTGGGGAAAACAAGGTCAAACTCTGCGGAGAATCTCGATCGAGGTCAGAGTCAGGAGCTCGGGGAGCTCACGCTGAAGTGCCCAGCAGGCCTCAATTCCAAGTATCCCCAGAGCTACAAACTCCACTAATAACCATCACCTAAAAGAATTTTGTTTCCCCCTTTTCTTCCCTTTTAATCTACAAGTAGCAACAGAGGCCAACAGGTGATGCTCCTCCAGCTGTTTGGGGTTTTAAATCACATTAAACAATCGCAATTCCTGTTTTTATACACCAAGATTTCTATCTAGAAATGGTGTTTTGTTTGAGTAGCACCAAGAGGTTTAACCTGTCACACATCACCTGACCTGCCCTGTAAATCATCTCAGCAATTCAGGTTTGCAACCAGTTTAACTTCTGAGCAGAACTACCCCAAAAAAGGTTTATTTTTCCTTACAGCCAGGCAGATGAGGGATGGTTATAGTCTTGCTGAGAGCCTGAATATCAGGGTTCCTGCATTTTACTCCTTTGTCCTTCAGAGAGAGCCATTTCACATTTCACCTCAATTTCCTTCCAGATAACATCGAGATTAAGCACTGCCTGATGTATTGGAACTGTGCAAGTTTAATTTAAGAAAGAACAGAAGGCACGTGGTGATCTCAAAAGTCTCTCAGAACGTCCAGTCCAGGAGATTTCCAGAGTTCTGGGAGCTGAAAATTCCATGTCCTTCACCAACGAGAGCAACTTCAGTGCAGAGCAAGCATCCATTTCAAGGTGGAAAACAGAAAATAATAATTCCTTATTGCTTCTCCTTCCTGATCAGAGCTAAGGCAGACGCTGGGATCCAGCTGCTTGTGAGCTAGAAAATCTGTTTTGCTGAAAATGAATAATTCATGTCTGACAATCTCGCTGCCCTTTTTTTTCTTTATTAAATTTGGGCAGGGGAGTGCCACCAGTGTTTGCTGAACTTTAATTCTCAGAATTCTCCAGTTCTGTCAAACACACGGTGGCAATTTCTCTCCTACCCTGTCTGAACCATAACTCAATTTGCAGGCAACAGGGGAATATTCTCAAGTTCAACATAAATCTGGCTACTTCAATATTGCACCTCTGCTGTTTTTGTCTCTGCTTTTTTTGTTTACAGCTCCTACCAAATTTCATGGCCACTGCTGTGTGTTTACCATGATTTCCAGGGAAATCAGTTCCCAAATGCAAGGATATTAATTTATGTTCGAATTCCATCTAAAACCAAGGGGGGGGAAAGCCAATTCCAAACGATGCCGCTCCATTTGGAACAGAGGTGGAAGGCAGGCAGGGATGAAAGCTTTGAGCCACAAATCCAGGTTTTCTGAGTTGTGACTCTCTAAGTTACAAAATTATTCAGCCCAGACTCAGCATCTGAGTCAATAACCTCTGCAGGGCTGAGTGCTGAGCTCCTTGCAGGATCTTTTCATTAGTTATAAATATATCTGCCATTCATTTTTGCCTTCGTGCTCTTTCACTCCCACTTCTTCCCAGCCAGCCACTATTAGATCTGAGCAAACAATGACATTTACAGGATTATTCTCTAAAAAACTCATCTTCCTGGGCCTCTCGTCACTTCGCCTCGGGCTAAGCTGCACAATGACACCTTTGCAAGGCTGTAATAAAAAAGCTGATATTAAACAGAAAGAAAAGCCCCAGTAAGCAGAAGCTCAGTGAAGCATCAGATAAATGTCTTTTTTAATACACTGGAATCTGGCAATTACCTCGCCCATCAGTGTGAATAACATGCAGTAATTAAATCTAAGGCACAGAGCTGATCTGAGTGGCTGATTTGGGGCTAAAATAACCAATGGGATTTATAATTAGGCATAGTTACAGTGGTACCGAGCTCAGGGTGACTTCCAACTGCCCAAGGCAGTTCTTGCAGGTAAAACTTTTTATTTAAATATTAATTTGTGTACCAAGAAAGCGGCAAATCTGTTCACTTTGGGGGATCTGTTGATTTTCTTTCTCTTCCACTTCCAAGAGAATAATCCTAAATCTCATCCCTCAAAGACTGGACCTGTTGCATCTTAGATCTTAGATAAAGATGTGAAATTGTCTCTGCAATCACCTCTAAATGTGTTTCTGAGTTATCCCTGGGTTTAACCACGTTGAAAACAGCTCAGGAGCTTCAAGCATTTGCATGGACCATACAAAGAATTATTATCAGAATCCCAGGGAGAGTTTGCAGATGGTGAATTAAGCTTCCCCCTCCAGTACAGCACAGGTAATTAATAATTCATTAAATGGTAAAAGTAATTAATGATTTTACCAGCTTTTACCTAAAAAGCTGGGGCATGGAGGGGAAAGATTTGTGTGTGCTCACAGACTCAGTTCCTGCACAGTCATAGCTCAGATAATCCCTGAATTTTACAGAACTTTCACCAAATTTCAGAGGAATTTCCACTTCCACAGCAAGTTTTTGGTGTTGTCCTGGTTTTAGGACAGAACTTGATCCCAGCTGGAACTCAAACAGCGATCAGACTAATTGCTAATTGCTCTTACAAGGTCCTTGTGCTCAGTGCTGTGCAGGAGTCATTATAGGATTTTTCCAAGCTTAGGAATGGGCAGATAAATTGAATATACCAAGAGCTGTGTGCTTAAGACATGAAAATGCATCCCCAGGCAGCTCAGATCCCAATAAGCTGCCCATTTATTCCCAAATTCAGAGCACCTAATGAGGAGGCAGAAGCCCAGACAGATGGATGAGCAGGCTGAGTCTCTCCCCCTCGAGAAGTGAGGATTCAACAGCATCTGCTGCAGACATCCAGAAGGTTCCTGTCACACAAATAAAAATAATCATCATCTGTCAGCCTCGAATGTCTGCAGCAGGGATTCATGGAGAGCTGAGATTCTCAGCTCCAGGAAATCCAGCTGTTCTCTGGAGGAGTGAGCGCACAGCCCAGTCCTGTGAGCACCCACCCAGCAGTCCAGGGGGAGTGGGGAACCTGCAGGAATTAGGGAATCTGCAGGAGTTAGGGAGCCTCCATCCCAATTTTCCCACATCAAACTCAAAGGCAACTGCAGGGATTGGATATTTACTGCAGGGATTGGATGTTTATTGCAGGAATTGAATTTTTACTGAGGGCAGCCTGGTAGGAACACGATTTCTCAGCAGGTGCTTCCACAAATCATTTTCTCTAATGAACCTGCACCAGAAAATTAAGACCAGGAGAATAGAAAACCACGAATTACTTCTCTCAAAGGACCTTTTTTTTAAAAAAAAAAATACCAAAACACTAAAGTAAGGGCATCAACAGAAGCGGGAAACAAATGGAGAGGTGAAATTAGAGCACAACACCACAGTGCTCCCTCTCAGTGTGGCCCAAAATCCCTGGAAAGGCATTGGAGTTGTTTTTTGGGATAACAGGGGCTCAGCCAATGCATCCCAGCCCCTTCCTTCCCCACCAGCAGAGCTGACCCCAGAATTATATTCCAGAGGGAGCTGTTCCTGACTGGGACAGCGGAGGATGTGACTCTGTGCCCCATTCACAGGGCAGGAGATCTCAAATTCAGGTTTGTCATTCAGGTGTGGCTTGTTTCTAGGGGCCAATAAGAATCCCCAAAAGCACAGGGTTTATGCACAGCTCTGAGGTCTCTAAGCAATGCAGAAAATCACATTTATCTCCCAGATAAAATTCAGAAATAAAATTTGAGCTAGATATAATAGAAAGGGACAAAGAGCCATCATTTCACTCTGATAGGTCACTAACGGGCTACAAGATGTGAGTGGCAATTGAAGCAACAGGTTTAGATTAACTCAAATTCAAGAGATCCCTTCACATTTTCCTGAGCAATTCCATCTGTGACGAGAAGCACTCACTACTGAGCTTATTTCTGAGGATAAAAAATCCTCTGCCATCCTTATAATTCCAGTAATTCTACTGGAGACTGGTATTTACAATGTGCACAACCACATCCATCATTTCCTCTGCACAGCCCTGTCCAAGAAGCAGTGTTTTACAGGACTGACCTACATAACACAGCAATTCTTTTTCTGTTTAGCACTGACACTCCAATTCCAGCAGCAGATTCCTCCACATTTATGGCAGTTTCCTTCACAAACACTTCAAGGAAACTGCTGTTGTTCCACATAAAAAAACCCCCTCAAGTTACAATCAACAAGCACCGCTGCACATCCTCTACTCACACTTTTCTCCTTTCTGGCAGCTGGGGGGTTTTTTTGTTGCTGTTTTTGAACTAAAATTGCCATATTTACACAATAAACGCCCAGTCGAGCACACATCCCTGACATCCAGTGTGAAATGCACGTGGTGGTGCAGCACTTAGGGGGTTAAACACTCAGCAGAGGACTTGGGCAGTCACCTTTGGCCATGCCCATCGGGGAAACCTCTGCCAAAAATCCGTGGGGTCGTTTATCCTGGCCCCTTTGGGACATGGGGGGGTTCTAGACGGGAGGCTGTCATGGGTTGCAATCCATGATGTAACCAAAATTATTTATTCTATTGCCATTGGGATAGATACATTGTCAGTAGTTTGTGTTCTGTCACCAGCTATTAAACCAGCTGTGGCAGTGTTCTTTATCTCTCCCACCACCCACCCTCCCTGCAGGGGATATCTGCTGTTCAGGGGCCATCCAGGCTCACTGCAGGGCTGATACAATTCCATCAGCCCATGGGAGATGCTGCACCCAGGGGGAGGAGCCCAGCATTCCCACCTGGATAAAAGCTGGGATTGGGAACAGCAGCACAGCCTGTGTGCACTGCATTCCCAGAGGAGAGCGGACCCATCTCAGCACCACTGCACCTTCAGAGGAAACTGCACCTTCTACAGGATCATTGCTCCAACAGAGCCACATCTGGCACTGCAGGAGGGCTGGACTGGACTGCTCCCAACCCCTGACCAACAGCGTGTCAGGCTGTGTTCTCACTCTGTCAGTGGTTTCTTTTTGGTTTGGTTGGCTTTTTGCGCTACTGCATTTTTATTTTAATCTTCCTACTAAAGAACTGTTATTCCTATTCCCATATATTTGCCTGAGAGCCCCTTAATCTCAAAATTATAATAATTCAGAGGGAGGGGGTTTATATCTTCAAGGCAGACTCCTGCCTTCCTTAGCAGCCACCTGTCTTTCCAAACCAGGACAGAGGCACACCCAGGATGGACAGAATAGAGGGAGGGGGGAAATGGAAGGATCAGCAGATCATGGGAAATGCTGATAGATAAAGCTGGAGAATCAGGCAGGAGATTCCGTGATTTCCTTCCCAGCAGCACTCCAGGAGCGCTGTCAGAGCCAGAGGCAGCAGGCAAGGCTGTGACCAACGAAATTCACATTTATAACAACTCTGGCCGCGATCTGCAGGAAATTCAGGGGCTTGCCCTGGCATTTCAGCGAGCTCAGAAAGCAACTGCAGCACCAACTGCTCCTCCTGCAGCTGCCAGGAGCACCAGCAGCTGCCAGGAGGGTCTCAGAAATGTCCTGGGGACATCCTGATGTGTCCCACACACGGTGCCTCCCCTAAGGGGCCACTTGTCTGCGGCAGCTGTTTTTGGGACAGAAGACAGAGAGACGTGAGAGGAGCTCATCTGAGACAAAGAAAATTGCAGACACGATTTTTCGGGAGCAAACAGTGATTCCACACTTCCTTTCTCACTGCAGGAGGATCAGCAGCCTGACTAGGTGTGTAAAAACTTCATAAAAAGGGGTTTCTTCCCACCTCCCCGGAATTATCAGTGGGGCTGCAGCAGGAATTTGGCCTCTACATGAAAGGAATGAGGGACTTGTTTTTCCAAACAAACTGTGGGCCTGGTGATAAATAAAATTGGATACTTGGAGGTGAAAGAAACAATGGGAAGAACCATAAATTCCATAGGAATTCCACTGAGTGACACAAGGAAAAGAAAAAGGGGGATACACATTAGAGGGGGTCTGTGTTAGGTGATTTGGGAAGTCTGTACCTCTCAATACCTCAGCCAGTGGGGAAAGAGAGAGGGAAATGTGGCTGGGAAATTGGGATAAAAAGGAGGCTGCATCCTCTAAAAATCTGAGAAACGCCATGGCCTCTCCTTTTATTGGAATAAAGTTCCAGGACTCCTCTGTCTCCTCTTTGGACATAAATTTATGGGTTTTGTGGATTAATTTCCCTGACATCCACAAGTTTCTTCACTTGCTGAGAATGAAAATCCACACCAGGAGTGGATGGAGCTCCCGGTGGAGCAGCTGTCAGCAATCCCAGCAGCAGAGGCTCACGTGAGTGCTGGGCTGATCCCTGCCAGAGCCACACTCCACATTAGTCACCTCCAGCTCCAGAAAAAGCGAGTGACAAGAACACAAAAGAGCTGCAGTTTTCCAGCAGGAGACTCGAGTCTCACATTTTCCAAGGTTCACATCACTTCTTTAATGCAGCAGTTGATGATCCACCTCCAGGCACTCCACCAATTCAGCACTTCAGCCAAACTCACAAATCTTGACAAAATTTCCTCTCCATTAATGAGTCATTAGCAGAGCGTTTCCATTTTCCTCTCACTTAACTCCACGGAATACGATCTCAAATCACTGGAGTGACATAGGCAGGACTAATTTCCTTGGGAGAGTTTCTACCCCCTTTTCCTGCTCTAGAATTCATCAGAGGATCTTCAGAAGATTAACACCACAGGATGTGATTCAGAAATCCCTGCCAGCATCCAAAGCTGCCATCCCCTCCATCAGAACGAGTGAAACATCCCTGGAATTGGGGAGGGTGCGGGAACATGAACGTGGCTGTTCTTGACACTTTGTCACAAGTAAGAGATCAGAAGGTTTTGTTAAATACACAAATTCTCCCCCAGTCAGTAGAAATTTAGGTTCAAGCAGCTGGGTGTTGTAGGAAAGAATGTGGCCGACCTCTGTTTCAGGGAGTTTAAGACCTGCCCCCACGTTTTCTCCCAAAAATGTGTAATATCCTTTTATAATCAACTCCAATACAAATTTTCCACCAGATTTCCAGATTTTCCAAATCAACCCCACCACTCTCAGAGGTTCAAATCAGACTCTGCCATTTCAGCTCCAGTCATTTCCTGATCTCTGGTTTCAACATAAACCAACTCCACCTCCTGCTTCTCCCAAAATTACACATTTCTGTTGGTCCTGGCTTTTGCAGAATTTACAGCGAATATTTTACTTTCTTCCTCCTCTCAAAAATATTGGAAGTTTTTCTTCTAAACTCCTTTTCTCTAGATATACAATCAATTTAACTATTTTAAACAATTTATATTTAACATATTTCTTCCCCAGCTCCTTAAATATAAAAACCCAAAGCTTATCTCAAGGAGTCACTGCCCTCCTAGAATATTCACTGCTACTGAATGAGGTTTATGACACCATTCCTTTTCCATCTCAAACATCTTTATGGCTACACACAGCTAAACTCAAAATATTGAAATTCCTTTTTTTTTTTTTCCCTTTTTGAACTGTGACTTTCAGAGTTTCAGCTTTATTAAGCCAGGCAGTCCCTCAGGCTTTTTTTCCCACCGTATTAGACAGGGTCCAGAATTCCAGAATAAGTAATAGGGCAGGGAACAGTGCCATCATGTGTGTCAGGAGCACACAGCCACGCACAGGGGGTACCAGGGATCACTCCAGCCTTGCTGAAGACATCACAGCCCTTCCCTCCCGAGATGTTGCCATAGAAACCTCGAATTATGTCTATAGGGGACGAGGGAAAAAAACTGTTTCCTAAAGGTATGGATGAAGCAGCTCCATGGAAACCAGCCCTGGCTGTCAGAGGAAATGAAGGGAGAGGGTTTGTGTGGGAAGGCACGAGAAGATCATCAGCTAAATCTGCAAAGTGCCAGCCCCGCCAGCCAGGAGAGCTCTCACTGCCTGGTCCCTGCTGGGATGGAGGGTTTGTGGCACGGGAGCTCCTGCCACGCTGGCCACCAGCTTTGGGCAATGATTGCAGTGCCAAATGGCTAAAACACCCCAGAGACGCCTGCCCTCATGGCTAGAACACCCCAAAAACATCTGCCCATGTGTCTAAAACACCCCACAAACACCTGCCCTCATGGCTGAAACACCCTACAAACAGAAACCTGCCCTCATGGCTAAAACACCCCAAAAACGCCTGCCCTCATGGCTGAAACACCCCACAAACAAACAAGATGCAGAGTTATTGATTTCTGCTGGACTGAGCAATGCATTGTTGCTGCTGTGACTCACCTAGAGCTACTCTAAAATAATTAGATAATTCTGTAAACTGACCTAGTGCTTTCTATACAAATGCTTTGATTTAAGTGCCTCCTACTTGTAATTGTCTGCAATGGGTCAAGCAGAAAATAGATGACTGCACAAACAAACACCTGCCCTCATGGCTAAAACACCTCAGAAACGCCTGCCTTCACGGCTAAAACACCCCACAGATACCTGCCCTCCTGGCTAAAACACCCCAGAAACAAACACGTGCCCTCATGGCTAAAACACCTCAGAAATGCCTGCCTTCATGGCTAAAACACCCCACAGATACCTGCCCACATGGTTAAAACACCCCACAGATACCTGCCCTCCTGGCTAAAACACCCCAGAAACAAACACCTGCCCTCATGGCTAAAACATCCCAGAAATACTTGTCCTCATGGATGAAACACCCCACAAACAAACAAACACCTGCCCTCATGGCTAAAACACCCCAGAAATGCCTGTCCTCATGGATGAAACACCCCACAAAGAAACACCTGCTCACACAGCTAAAACACCCCACAAACACCTGCCCTCATGGCTAAAACACCCCAGAAACAGACACCTGCCCACGTGGCTAAAACACCCCACAAACACCTGCCCTCATGGCTCAAACACCCCAGAGACGCCTGCCCTCATAGCTAAAACACCCCACAAACAAACACCTGCCCTCATGGCTCAAACACCCCACAGATACCTGCCCACATGGATGAAACACCCCACACACACCTGTCCTCATGGCTAAAACACCCCACGAACAAACACCTGCCCACATAAATAACCCCACGCTGCCCCTAAACCTGGGAGCAGCCTGGCACAAATCAAAGGTGATCCAAGCTAAAAAGGGTTGGGATTGGGACAAGCCAATTCACACCACAGCCCTGGCTGGTTTCAGCCTCACAAATACCCCAGGCTGCTCTGAAAGGAAGTTGAGATATTGAGGTAAATTTTCATCCCACTTGTCTACAAATACCACCGGATCAGCCTCTCTGGAAAAACACGGCATTTATTCTTTAGGGGGACGTTAGAAACGCAGGCTCTGGAACAGGAACCTTCTGGAAATTCCCATTTGCTGCATAAACCAGAAGATTAAACCATGCATGTTATTGTTGGATAGTGCTAAAGTCACCGAGGCCAAAAGTCAGCCACCCTCAACATCTCAGTCTGACGCTGTTACCCCGAGCTCCCTCAATGGCACTCTGAGGTAAACATATGCTGCTCTCTCATGGTGAAATAAGCACTTAAATAGATCAGGAGCCTCCAGCAAATGAGTCAAATCTAATCCTTAATCAGCACTTGCTAGCTCACTAACCCCAGACAAATTATTTAATGCTGTTTATTGAAACTATCAGAGCAGCTGGTTATCTGCAGCTCCCCTCCCCAGCTGGTCCCAGGCAGCGCCTGCTTCATTCATGAAGCTTTGATGAGGGTAAGGAGAGCATAGGAAACATCCAAACCGGTATGGGAGTGCCTGAAAAACCCTTCCAGAAACAGAAAACACAAAAAGAGCTTCTGCAGCGTTTGCTGCTTTATCACCAAGAAATATTTTGTGTGGTTATAAAAGGTACTGAGTTACAGACACGTGTCTTTTCTCCCCGTTCTTTTCCCATCCTATTTCCCTTTTCCACTCTTTCTCTCAGGCTGTATTTCCCTGAAAAGGGTTCTGTATCCAAACACTGATTTGGGGATTCACATGAGCCCTTCCAGCTGGAGGACACAGCCCTGAGCTTGGGGAATATTGTGAAACCACAGACCCTCAGCTCACAGCCAGGCTCCACAGGAGCTGTTCCTCTTTTTCATGGAGTTAATGTCGGGCAAAGCTTCTCTGTGACAGCACCAGAATTCCAGGGCACACAAACTTCCTGCCCTGCCCCTTTCCAGCTTTCCAACCCCTGCTCTTTCATGGTTTTGCAATCTAACACCACACAACCCTCAAACCTCTTCCTGCCCGGCTTGATTTCACATTCCCCCCACTGCTTGCCAAAACCTAACTCACAGAACACTTTATTTATAAAATCCCCCTCTCTCCAAGGCTCAGGAATAGCCTCACTTGTCTCATCAGCAGATCCAGTTTTTTAGCCCATCTCTTCAGCCAGGTTTGCTATTTATAGCTGGAAAATTCTGCATTCTCCACCGCAAAAAGTTAAAACAAACCTATGGGGAAAAGGCATCACAAACCCAAAAGGCAAATTATCACTTCACTGGAACAGAGCCATCAAAATTCCGGGATTTTTTTCATTAGGCAGCTCAGAATTGGTTTTCACCATATGCTTGTGAAGGGAATCAAAGCTGAGCTTTAGATTACGGATCAGCATTGCTACAGCAAGAACTAGACTCGGAGTTTTACATTTTCCAGACATTAATTCATGAAGAATTTGGTTTCATTGAGACAAACAGTTTTAATCGGGAGTTGGAGTCATCAGCAGGAATAAATTCGTCAGTCGGACAAATCAATTGCAGGCAAACCCCTCCCAAACCCTGCTGGGAGAGCTGCAGGAGGTACCTGTGCTCCTCTCGCATCTCCAGAGCACAAACAAGCCCTGCTTATCTTGGCCTGCCAATCACACAGCCACGGGATTTTTTGGAAAAACAGGCAGGAGGGATATCAGTGTCCTCCAGAGGAAGCTGGAAAACATTCCCAGCTCTTGGGCTGTTGTGCTTCTCTCCTTGACACGCTCACAGGAGTTAAAGAAACATTTTCCCTGGTGGGATGTTTCCAATTCTCCAGCTCGCCTGAACTTAGCTCACCAAACCCTTTTCCCATTTTTCCCAGAGCTTGTAAAACACAAAGCCATGAAGTGGCTTTAAACAGAGAAGAATTTAAGACAATTAAAGCACTGTTTGCTCTTGCCCAGTCCTCAGCAGGATATTCCTTTCCCAAGTATTTCTGCCCATCTGCTCCTGAAGATTTAAGATAACTTTTCGACATAGATGTGAATCTTCACAAAGGTGAAATTCGGTGTGTAGGACAAAGCCCAGGGCTGAGCACTGGATAGAACTTCACACAAGGTGCTGTAGTCAGAAAACACCTTCCAATATTTCTTTGGAAAGAAATACAAATACAAAATCCCTTTTTTTTTTTTCCTCCCAGTCTCAAAAGTACAGGATTTGTATTCCGCAGCTTCATCTCCCAGCCAGCGCTTTGACAGCTGAGACACACCCGATTCTCCTAAGGGGAAATCCCCAATTTTATTCCAAAAGCATCCCTTTGTTGCCCATGTTCCTTGGGCCAGCACTGCAATTGGAAGTATTTCATAATTTAATTGCACAGTTACCATTAAATGTCATTTTCAGCATGGAGGTGGCAGCTCAGAACCACAAGCAGGGGACCTTGTCCCCAGGTTTGCAGTGACAATCAGAACTCCAGCCCAGGACGAGCAGCCACCCTTCAGTGCTGCATTTCCAGCCCTGAATGACCCCGACAGACTCTGGGAGTGTTTATTTGTTCTGCTCTAAATCCATCTTCTCCAGGCTGCCACACTGAGTTATCTCTTAATTTCTCTCCTTCAATCACTTCATTATTCCCATTTCTCTCTGATGCTGATACATGAACTTGCATCTTTTGTGGCTCATGTTGTAAAACCTCAGCTCTCCCCTTTCGATGAGAACTTTTTAATGGGCTCATTGTGTAATCCAAAACACTCAGGGAGGTGTAGGAGTTCCTGACTTCATTTCCTCCTCACATCAGAGTTCCAGTAAAGCACAACAATCAGCTAAATCAACCCCTCTAAGAATAATAATAAAAAAAAACATAACATCTCAGGAATTCTGCTTGGGGTCCAAGGGTGCTGAGGAAAGGAACAACACACAGTAATGATTAGCAGGTTCTGCAGAGCTCTCCCAGCAAACACACAGATGGCACACAGACAGTCAAATGCTACACACACATTTCATGACATTTTGGAAGCAGCACATTTGGATTTGAATACCCCAAGCTGTTACTCAGAGAAGCTTTCTAATTTTTTTTTTTT
>VYZR01028589.1:0-15323 GCA_013400675.1 Oxylabes madagascariensis
GGCACAGAGTTGTAAATACTTGAAAAATTGAGAGAGTGCAAATCATATGCAGTTTAGCAGAAGCACCTCTCCTGAGTCCCAAAATGCAAAGTTTTAGACAAAACAATGGATTCATATGCAATTTTTTCCCTTACCCATCCGAAAGGCAGGAAAACACTTGATGTACAATGTCTGACAGCATGAATGCTCTAAGTCTAGCTCCAGGTCAGACCAACATTGCCTGGTAAACCCAGAGATTAAGAGTTAATCCCAAAGAACTGCGGAGCAACCAACTGGAGACTACTGTATTCCTGGTTAAGTCATTATCCAAAGTCTGCATCTAATTTAGCTAGAATTCCCTCTAGAGCAAAGATTCCAAAATGGAAGTGGGCATTTATGAGTTCATTATTCTCCTAATAAAGACAGAATAGCTACACTTTAGTGAATAATGGTAAGTATTGGCACTCACATATCTCAGGAAATTTGAAAAAAAGGAAATAATAATTATCTTACCTTCCTAGTCTAAAAAACATTAGCCAGGAATGTAGCCCTCCACCTGTATAATGGGAAGACTATCCAACTACAGAAAAGATATTGTAATAAACTCTAAACTGACCATGTGATTTGTGCCAATAATGCCCTCTTTTCCAAAAAATGAGTTTGTTTGTAATATCAGCAGTTTCTTCTCTCCAATTTTTAATCTGTTGTTCTACGTGGGTATAATTTCCAGGATTCATCGCTGACGAATCAAAACCTTCAAACAACAGATAAACTTTCAGAAAACAAAAACCCATCAGGTATTATTTTCAGTTCTTTGCTGCTTAAGAAAATTGCCTGCAACTCATCAATATTCTAACATCAATTTACTAAGTCCATGATCTCTGAAGAGAAGAAAAATTACTTTCATGGAAACATATGGTAATATTGAAATGTTCCCTAATTCTACAGGTAAGCTCTTTAGTGGAAGGGATAATTTCTTCTGTATCATTTATAAGCAGCCAACTACATTACTGATGTTTCAGAGAATATAATCAATATTCTGGGTTTTTATTTCACAGCAATTTTATCACATCAAAGACATAATCAAGCCATGAAATGAGTTCTGTATTCAGCACATACATAAATAGAAAAATAGTTTTAGTATTAAACCGTTTGCTTTAAAACAAGTGCTCCACTGTATTGTAAGTCTTGAGCCACTGTAAAGGTATAAAAAGTCATCCAGAAGTATGGAAAACAGAACCTGCTGACCAGTGTAAGGGAAGGGTTAATAACATTTGTAGCATATGACATAAACAGAAACACCACTGGTGCCTATGCACAAGCCACAAAAGTTTCAGCTCTGGCCTTGTGGAGGAGCATTGACATAACCCTTATCTTCTCTGTGCACTGAAGTTTTCAGGTGAACCTCTAAGCAAGAAATTCCATGCCACTCACCCATCACAGGCAAACCACCAACACCACCACCAGGATGTTGACAGCTCTTAACTGGGTTATTATTCAGAGAGGACAAACTCACAATTTACTTTTAAAAACTGCTACCTAATGGTGCTGAGAGAAATTACACAGCTTCAGGATGAACAATTTGGAACACAGGTGCATTCGTGAATTGCTGTATTTTAAAATCTTCTGGTTGACATAACCGTGTTTATCAAAGGCTAAATGAGGCTTACAGCAAGGCCACATGGAATGAAATCTAAGGCTGCAGGTGGTGGTCAGAATTTTACCTCCATACTCTTGAAGTTATGACTGTACAGCTTTTTTCTTCAGCAGAAGCCTGCAGCTTGCCTGCTGAAAGCAGGGTAATATTTATGGGATGATGTTGAATCCACAAGAGAGGATTTTCTCCAGATGCTGTACGAAAGGGGAGAATAACTCCAGGTTTATGTCTGCATTCTGTTTCAGGTGCTTCTCCGCATCTTTCTCTCACCAATGAGAATGAAGTTGCACCCATTAAGGTTTTCCAACAGACTAACAGCACAATGCCCTTGCATTGTTTCTCACATAACAACAAGCCAAGCACCGCCTTGGCCATTTTGAGAAGAGCAGTGTTACTTTTTTCTTTAATTTGGGACAACAGTCAAAGTCCACAGCAAAACAGAATAAAAATGATTGCACCTTTAAGTTGACAAGAAGTTTGTATTTCTCTTTGCAATGTGTGAACCTATTTAGCATAATTTTAGCAATTTAAGAATGCTAAAGATAGTTAAAAAAAAACCTGTTAAAATAATCTCATGAATTCTAGGGAAAAGGCTAAGCATATTTGAAGCAATTACTTGATACAACAATTTACTTGCTGCAGAACTCTGTGGTACAAATTTGTGTGCAAGGTTATGACTTCAAAATCCTTCAGACAAATCACGTGTAATCCATGTTTTTACTTTTAAAGTAAGGTTTAGTTTCCTCTTCATAATGTATAGTACAGTCCCACGCAATCTGCAACAGATTTCTACATCTCCCTTTCAATTAAACAACATTGTTCAATGTACCATTTCTCCCTTTACTGCAAGAGACTTCAGTGGAAAGCTTTTTCTATAGTGATATCCACATCTTACTTCAATTAGAAAAGAACAGTTGATATCCCTATTTTACTGCCATCTGCTTCTCTGTTTTTCATGAAAATGTATGGCTTAGAAACCAAACATGTCTCTTACTAAGAAACATTCTTGTCAGTCCTCAAGAACAGCAAGAGGAAAGTAATACCAAGTAAGGGATATTTTATCTTGCTACTGAGCTTCCTGTGTGATAACAGGCACCAAAGAGACAAAGGGAGAGAAGGCCCAGTTCTCAGTAACAAAAGTGCCAGATGGGATTAGCTCTAGTGGTGTTTCCAAACACTATTTCCTAACTGCAGGGCGAAACATGCCTTCCATCTCCAGCTGCAGAACACAGCAATGCTTATAACATACAAACTTAGCTTCTTTTAAAGTGCCTAGTTTTTCATGACAAAGCTTAGAACTAATGGCATGAAAAAAGTTCACGCAGATCACATTAAACACTCCCCTAACATAGTATCCCTGTCTCCTACAGGGGCCAAAAGCAGGTATTTAGGCAAGACTGTGAGAACAGAGCAACCATGTAGAACATTTCCAACAAATACTTAACCACTTTCTAAAATTTAGCAACTTGGGTAATGGAAAGAAGTTTCTCTGCAACAAATTGCCCCAGCATCTTCAACTTTTTACTGTTACCATCAAACTGATGTGTTTTAATTCAATAGAAGCAAAGGATATATTAGAAGTATGGACAAACTTACAGAAAAAGTTTCCTTCAAGCATCGCTGCACATATTGTAGATAAAGTTTAGTATTTCAGGACTGGTGTTAAGAATCAAATACTCCAGAAAAGAAACGTGTTTCACGAACGTTTTAAATTAATCAGTAACTCTTGTCTAGAGTTGACATTTACTGCAAGCTACACCCATTTTTTGCATCAGTATACAAACTTTCAGGTTCTCAAAGCTGAGTTTGCAAATGCAAACTTTAAAGAACATGTTAAAAAAAAGGTCACCCACTACACTTCTTGTACTTTGCTTTTATCAAGTGTCACCTTTCTAACCTGACCACTTCCTTCAGAGTGCAGTCACACAAACACAAAAGTTCAGTCACCAGTCAGTCCTGAGGCTCCTGGGAGAAACATCAGTAAACGCACCAATTACCTGCATCAGTTTTCTTGACAGCTCATTAGTGAGAAATTCCTCCTCCTTTTCATAGTTTACTGCAAGTGTTTCCTTTTCTTTCTGCAGAGCTTGGATCTTCTTAAACAGAGTATTACTGATGAATTCCTCTTCTTGCTCTGCCCTTGCTTGCTGTGAAATAAAGAGATAGTTTTGAGAAAAAAGGGGGCAAGTTTCCTTTGATAAAAGCTGCAATTATTCCATTCCCCTTTAAATGCCTATCATCCTGGAGGCCTATAGGCTGGACCTAAATGCTGCTACCAACCTCTTTTATAACATTACAGCACCTTTTCTCGTTTTTGTTTTCAACCTTTTAATTTGAAAAACTGCACTGGTGCTTTAAAGTGTCCTCCTCCCAACCAAATGCACAAACTCCCCAGCCTCACAAACTTTGTAAAAGCATTACAGATTCAGACACCTATTTTTACCTACTCTATGCCTGAAAAGGGACTCCTGTCTAAATGTTCTCCATTACGAGCTGGAGCACAGCTCAGACTGCTGCATGCACCGCTGTGCCTCCTTTTCAGATCCCTTAGACTGAGCTCTGCTTTCCAGGGGTCAAACAATGCTCCTCTTCTTTCACCCTGATACGCAGAGTTGCAGGCGGCATGGCTTGGCTCCTCTCACAGGAATTCCTACCCCACCTCCAGGAAAACAGGTATGGTACTCCTCACAACTGCTACGCCACTACATACAACAGCAACTCACAAAAATGCCGTGGGGTACCTTTACCCCAAGCTACTCTGCAAATCTTCCCCATGCAGAATTACTAGAGGTAACAATTTCCATTTCAGCTTACTGCTTAGCACCCTGCCCTGCTCCACAGAAAGCCAGCCTGGGACACTGCTCTCTTGCACTCCCTACAGTTCAGATGTTTGTACGTTTTTTAAGCATAAAGTTGATAAATGGAACATAAAACTGATCTTTTGAAAGCCTGCTCTGAAAGACCGTGAAGGGTATTTCATATGGGCAGATGAATGATCACAGCTTTTAATGCCACAGTTCAAAGCCTAGAACAACTGTAGGACAGAAATACTGCATTTAAGCAATGAGGCAAGACAGTGTTAGGAGTGGTTTTATTCCCTGCAATAAAATCCATGACTTGAACTGCACATATGTGATTAGCCCTGATTCTAATAAAATTACACCAGCTTACAGCTTATGCAAACATTCTGCAAGCTTTATTTCAGTAAACTAAGAGAGAGGAAAAATTTAAGAACTGAAAGAGACACATACTGAGAGTTTATCTTCCATAATTTTCTGCCCAAAATAACAATCTCTTGATACTTATTGTACACTGGAAATGCTTGAAAGATTCCATTATGCCAGTGATCTTTTAACTGGAATGATACATTCCCTAGTGGTCCAAGAGCCAATTACTTAGACACCTTCAATGTCTAGGAGAAAAGTTAATTAAAGAACATAACTCTCTTTCAATTTGGTGAAACAATAGGACAATTAAAAATTTTCCTCATGGTATCACCAATATAATAAAATCTAAAGCAGTGGTTTGGAAACTTCTCAGTTGAGTCCTCCTTCCATCAAGTCCTTCTCTTCACATCTTTATCTCTGCCTTCTTGTGTCTTCTCCCATCTCTACTGCTTTCTTTTCATGGCCCTTTCCTACTATCTATCTGCCACCAGCTCCCTTCTCCTTGTCACCACCAGAGCTGGCACAAACCCAACCTGGAAAAAAAAAACAACAAAAAAAAAAAAAAAAAAAAAANAAAAAAAAAAAAAAAAAAAGAAAGAAAAGAAAAAGCCAGGTCAGGCAGAGTTTGCTGGCTTAGCAGCTTAGGTCCTGCACAACCACCTCCTCTCTAATGTATTGCATCTCCATAGCAGAGAACAGCTACTGCAGCATGTTCAGCAGTGGTATTATTACCTGTCACATCAAGAAAATAGAGCTGTCCAAGAGGTCTGAAGAAATGTTACATTGTCAACTCACATCTCAACGGATTAAAATTCTTGGAATCTAACTGCTCTGAATAAAATCATCTATCAGCTTCTAAATGTGGCTTTACCTAGAGTTACTAACCATCTTACGTCTTCAGAGACATTCCAGAACAGAGTAAACAAGTCAAATTGCAAGGGCTCATTGTCCTCAAATCATTAAAATTCATGCATACGGTTCCAAAATCAACTCCTCCACTGCCTTCACTACATAGGATTTCTACTTGTGTCTGTTTTTCAATGGTTCAGACAATAGAAGACAGTAACACAGACCAAGCTTACCTAAAATTAAATTGGAAAGCACTTGGTTCTGAAAACAAAAGAATGAGGGTGTTCCTGCTTTGATTTCTATTCATCTGTAACTTGCACAGATTTGTTCTGCTCATGCTTTGCACCACTCAAAAGCTCTAAAATCACATTATTATAGCACGGAGCCTGCACAGCACTGTTTGCCAGATCCTGGTGTCACATTAACGCTGGTGCTCAGGCCAGCAGGAGCGCAGGCTGCCAAGATCTCTGTCCCGGCCAATGCCCCTCCTTTGTGCCCGCACGGGAGCTCATGAGGCCGGGCAGCAGGCCAGCACGGGCTGAGGAGACACCCAGAAACCAAGCCTTACCCTTCCTGCTCCCGTTTTCCTTTCCTGGAGCTGCTTCCCCAGCTGGCGAGCCACACCAGCGGCACACTGGCACGCAGGAACACGAGCGAGCAGCCCCAGTTCGTACCTGCGCAAGAACTGCCCCACAACAAGCCCCGTGCCCTCGGCGTGCAGGACCCCGCAGGTAGCTCCTCAGGAGAAAGGGTGGGCAGGATTCAGTCTGCTCCCTTACACAAAGAACGCATTTCTCACCTGAACTGAACGGCAGCAATCCTACACATCCACTCGCGAACTGTAAGATATCCCCACACGGCACACTGGACAGAGTGAACGTCCATTTAATTACCCAAGGGTCAGTACTTTCAACACAAACATTTTAGCTGAAAAACGTCAGTTATTTAGACTAGGTACAAAGCACATAATTCATTACCATATTTCTTCTAAATTTCATACTGAAACTTGCCCTTTATCTTGTTACTCATTAATTGGTGATAGTTAAATTTCTCAAGTGAAAGGATAGTTCATGTTTACCTTAATATTGGCTAAAATCTTGAAATCTCTTACTCATTTAGCCAATAATCCAGCTGATTTTTCTAGATGTGAATACACTGTTTTTCCAAAGGATAACCTGTCTTAATATTTATTAAGTATCTGTATTTGAAAAGAGGCTTGGTATCATCAGCAAAAAAAAAGAGAAACAGAATACAGAAATCAGACACACTAGGTGTTCCACAAGGGTATAGAGTTCTCAGTTTTCCTCTATTATCCATATCACACTCGACATGCAAAAATACTAACAGCCATTTACTCTGCTCTGTGTCCCACATGACAAAATAAATTGCTAAGGCACTGAGTGTTACAAAACGGTAACACCTGATCAGTCAATCTCTGGAAACCTGAAACAAGCAATCTACTTTCAGACATATCCACCTGTCTCCCACGTCTCAAAACTCCATGCACAGCTAACTTGGAGTATTCCATGGATGCATCCACTAAGGAAAATCTCTAATTATTGTGGTCAAGACCATAAATGCAAGGACTATCATGTTACTTTGCAGAAATCAAGACTAAAGAGGGAGATAAAAAGCACCTCATATAAACCACAAAAAATCTCTTCTATTTTTGAGGAAGAAAAATCCTGTTTATTTTATAGCAAAAGCTTGTGAAATCCTGATCACTAGTAGAGCTGATGCATGAAGTGTTGTAGAAATCTGTCCTTGTGAGCTTAAATTCCAAGTAATTTTAAAAGAACTAAGTAACATATCTTCCTAAACTTTACATAGTAATCACATAACATATTAGGAAGTGAACCACACTAAAGTTCTTTTTCCACATGCTGCGTATACTACCATAAACGGAAAGGTTTGCCGTTAAAATATTTTCCTTCTTTCTCTCAGTTCTTCCTGTGAACACACCTTTAGCAGAGCAGGTTCATCCTGCTGAATTTCCCTCTGCTCTCTTGGTTCTAGCACAAGCAGCAGCTTCTGTTTCTGGTGGGATGCTCTTTTTCTGTATCACCGCACCATACACTGACCACACTGCTCTAGTGGCACTGTATTATATGAAGCAGCAAAATCCAGTACTTCTGATGAGGCATCAGCTTAAACACAGGCACATAAAAAAATAAACTATACCAAAAAAACCACCCTTCAAAAATCCCTTTCCTCCCCACACCACTAGCTCTTCAAAAAGCCTCACATGCCTTCCTGATACTGCACAGCAAGCAAGTTCAGCAAACCAATTAATACCTACTCTGTACTCACTATCAGCACATTATCAGTGACCTGACATAAACATGTTCTTGCATTTTAGTGTCAGGTGTCATTTCAGACAATTTCAGTAGTAAACGTTCCACAAACTGCTCCAGGCACCTACGCTCGACCACCTGCAAGGCAGATGCCAAGCATGCCCAGCCTGCATCACCCGTCTCCAGCAGCATCCAGGGTAGGGGTGACACAAGATTCCAGGGGATCTTGTTGGAAACAGCCTAGCAAGCATTGTTTTGATCTAATCCACCCCTGAAGGTCTTTTATCTTTGTGTCAAGAGCCACCATGACCTCTTTACCTTTCATTTCACTTTTCCTGGTGCAGTTCCTGCTGACAGGGCCCTGTGGACAATGTAACCCTGTAGATGGAGCTGAAGAGCAGGTCAATCTGACACAAGAAACTCAATCTTTGCTACTGAATATAGACTGAAAGGGTTGGGACAGCTTCGGGAAGAGATGATCTCAGTTGCTGCACACGTTACACTGAACTAAAGCTGTCACTTCAGAAGGCAGCCTTCCCGAAAGTCCTACTAAATAGGATGAGGTAAACAGGGTGAGAAGTGCAGGAAGCTACAATGACATGATTTTTGAATATGCAGTTCTTGCATAAAATAAAATCTAAGCTTCCCAACTCTCCTGAAGTATACACTCCTCCTCTAGCAGTGCTAACTCAAGTGACTGCTCTGGCCATACTTTCTGGCACCAGGTTAAAACGATAGAGAAAACTACTGATCTACAAATGCAATAAACATTCCAGCAAGCTGATACGGTTCCCTTACAGGAGAAACTTTTACAGTGCAGCTATTTTTCCCCACAAACCTTCCAGCTGTATCTGAAATGACCACAGTGCATGCAATGTGCCTTACAGACAAGAAGAAACATGAACCACCACAAGAACAGAAGTCAACAGCAACTCAGAGAACTCCCACTACTGCCAACTGCAGCGACCGCCCAGACGCACATTCCTGGCTGTAAGGGCTGATGGACAAGGAATTCCCACCCAAGTCCCACTAATGACGTGGGCACAGCTTTCCCCTCACCCAAAGAAAGGTATTTCTTTCAGCTGGGTGGCCTGTCTGAGAGAAAAAAGCGAATGTTCTTGTGGTTGAAGTGGTAAGCTGGAATTTAAGTTCTGGGGTCAATTTGTAGTGTGATTTCCTGTCTAATCTATGACAAACCCCCAGGGTAATTTCCTCTGTTCTGACATAAAAGTATCTTTTTTTGTTCTTTTTTTTTCTTTTCCCTTCTTTAAGATGAGTTTTCAGGAGTAAGAGAGCAATAGAAAGAACCATGCATTTTTATCTTTGGGCATACAGTATCTCCTAAGAAGTCCCAAACAAGCAGTAATGTCTTTGAATGGTTCCTTCAGGACCCCAAGCTGCTGGGATGCTTTTTTTTTTTTAAACACAGACCTGGCAGTTTTTTGGCTGGTTGGTTTCTAAAACAAACAAACAAACAAACAAACAAACACCACACTCCAACCCCCTAGAAAAATCACAAACTTACAGGCTTACCAAAAGTTATTTTCCAAATACACTAAGGAAGAAAGAAATTCATTCTTGAAACTCATCCTGAGATTATTTTTGCTTCTAAACATTACCTATTGTGTAACATTAAAGCCACTGAAGCAGAATTGCTTCAAAGCACAAGTCCTATTATATTACAGCTGCTCAGTGGATGTGCTCTGCTGCAAGAGGAGACAAAAAAGATATCTGTTTTTATTACAATAATAACACAATTTATTACTGTAATAACAAAGGAATAACTTTATGATAAGCTACCATTTAAAGTATTAAAATACCGTTCCTTTTAATCTCCATTTATAGTTGCAAATTCTCTGTCCCCTTCATCCCCCAACCCCTCCTTTTTAAAAGGTCAATTAGGTTTTGGCCAGACATGTCAAAACGCCTCTGTCACAGCACTCCTGCTGCCAGCTCCAGGCACAGCAAGTTTTTCCCTCGATGCCTACCAAGTGATCCAACATATGGCCACACAAACCCACAACCGATGCAGACTGACTAGAGAGATGAGCTGACTCAAACAACACAAGAAATATGGTTTTCTCCCAAGTCAGTTTTAACCAGTGTCAAATATTTTCAACTCAGCATCACTCATGCAGCCTTGTAGGACCTTCTCTCAAAAACTCAGGTGCATACATCTTGTGGTTTGGGAAGAGCACTTGAGAAAAGCCCTGAGAACTGACCAGTTTCCTAAACACAAAAGTCACTGGTATTCTTTCATGCTAAATAATCTCTTAGCATTAGCAATGAGGTAAATTGTTTGATGGTATGCAATCCCATTGTACACACTTTCTCTGCATTTTTATGTTGACCTGAGTCTTGCAAAACTGAAACACACAAGTGGCAAAAATGAAATAAGCAAGTTATGAAAACAAGCTCATTTGACAAGCATAAATATTTATTAAATGAATGCATTTGGCTAATTACAAACTAAGTGCAACAATCCATATGAATTTCATAATTAATAAAATCAATTCCTGAATTTACTTACATGATTGAAAACTAATTTAAACAGCTTTCTTCAAAACAGAAAAAAATAGTATACTCCCTTCAGGGGTTTTTATTATATCAAAATACTGGCATTAAGTAGTTAACAAAAATGAAGCATGTGAAAAAGCCAACAAAATGTCAAGATAGGGCCTAGAAAAATGTATCAATAACTTTTACTGAGCAGTTTTACCATGACCACATATTGCTATGCAAGTCTTAATCTAACTGAAGATTATACGGTAATAAAGCACCGTAAAGGAAAAAGTAGCAGGGTTGCACAGCCACACGTTAAACACTTCCTATTCTGAACACTCAACATGACAACCTTAAGAATCTGACCAGTCATTAGACACATGCTTTATAGCTCTTATTTTTCAGTCACTTCAACATCATCATGTAGAACAAGCTCCCAGACGGTTATCAGGGCTGGAGTCTCTGCTTCCAGCACACAAGAGCTGTAACCTGAGCCAACAGAAGTCACAGGCCAAGGCAGGAATGACCCAGCAGGAAAATTAAATCTAGCCCGCAGACCTTTCCAAATGGCTCTGGTTCATGAGGCCCTTCCCCTGCCCGATGGCTGCAAAGGCAGCACACATTTCCTATACTTGCTGCGTTTTCAGCAGCACTGATTTCCAGTGCGTGTGTAAAGTAAGTATAATGTATAAAAGCACAAACAAACCAAACCCACTGCCCCTAAGTCCTCAAGTTCATTGCATAGAAGCAAATACTACTTCAAAATGCACACTGAATGTTCCTCGGAAGGGCTCTAACGATGCACATGCAAACACGGCCAGGAAGGCACCGAGAATGGGGTCCTGCGAGACAAATCCCCCATCAGCCCAGCACAGGCACGGGACCATTCCCAGCACAGAGCTTTGGCAACACATGTCCCCCAGAAGACGAGGGGCTTCGGCAGGGACTTCCTCAGCTTTTCTAGTTTGTATCCAGCCAAAAATTTACATTGACAAAGACAGCCAATATGGAAAACACAACTACACTGGCATATCAAATTCTGAACCAAAGTTGGAAATATCTCTCTCTATTAATCTTTTACTGACCTCTCTCTATTAATCCATTACTAATGACTACTAGAAAGAAATTTTTGCTTTACTCTTTGCATTGCTGTTTTACTGCTGGATTTTTTGTACTGGAAATAGTTTGCTAGCTAATCAATAGTGTAAAACAAAAGGAGAACAGAAGCACAAGGAACAGGTTTTGCTTTTGCTCTGCCTCAATATAAAAAATGCTGAAAAACATCACAAAGATGCACACATACACATAATGAGATTTGTAGTTTTATGTTCAGTTTGAATTTTCAAGTGCACAGACTTGTCAATGTGAAAGAAAAAAGATTATATTGCTCATAGCTAATCTGGTAGCATACACTGTTTTGCTGGAGGTGGTGTGTGTTAATAATTTTCCACTGCCTGTGTGATCATTGGAATAACCATCAATTTTAAAATGCTGTGGTTTTTCGACTTGCATCTACAATAGTCAAATTTAACTAAATCTGGTTGTTATGCTTAGAAACTAATAACGGCAACTTAAATCTCAGCAGCACCACCATTAGCACCAGAACCTACAAGGAATCTAGCACGCCAGTACAAATTATTCTGATATCAGATGTCTAATGCATAAACACTTCTTAAGTTAACATATTTTAAACGTTTTTCAGTCTGTTTTCTTCACACNATCTTTTACTGACCTCTCTCTATTAATCCATTACTAATGACTACTAGAAAGAAATTTTTGCTTTACTCTTTGCATTGCTGTTTTACTGCTGGATTTTTTGTACTGGAAATAGTTTGCTAGCTAATCAATAGTGTAAAACAAAAGGAGAACAGAAGCACAAGGAACAGGTTTTGCTTTTGCTCTGCCTCAATATAAAAAATGCTGAAAAACATCACAAAGATGCACACATACACATAATGAGATTTGTAGTTTTATGTTCAGTTTGAATTTTCAAGTGCACAGACTTGTCAATGTGAAAGAAAAAAGATTATATTGCTCATAGCTAATCTGGTAGCATACACTGTTTTGCTGGAGGTGGTGTGTGTTAATAATTTTCCACTGCCTGTGTGATCATTGGAATAACCATCAATTTTAAAATGCTGTGGTTTTTCGACTTGCATCTACAATAGTCAAATTTAACTAAATCTGGTTGTTATGCTTAGAAACTAATAACGGCAACTTAAATCTCAGCAGCACCACCATTAGCACCAGAACCTACAAGGAATCTAGCACGCCAGTACAAATTATTCTGATATCAGATGTCTAATGCATAAACACTTCTTAAGTTAACATATTTTAAACGTTTTTCAGTCTGTTTTCTTCACACTGATAAATCAATAAATCAGTGTAACCACACATTAACTGGTTCACTTTGCTGGACTGACCAATTAGGAAACTCAAAACCGCACACCCCCAAAATTTCAGCGCAGGAGCAGCAAAAAGATTTAGCAGAAGAGTCAATTATTAGGTGACTAACTTAATACCCAGCCTCTGTTCAGAGGTATGTGGGTGCTAACAGGCACTGAGTTATGTTCTAAAATAACAAACTTCTGCTCAAAATGCAACCACAGCAAACTCCTGTTACAAGTAGCTCTGCAGCCACAACTGTTTCTCTACTCAAAGGCAGAAGTGCACAAAAGAAAGCAGTGAACAGAGATTTAAGTCACTCCCCCAAATAATCTTCACAAAAATTTTACTTCACTTCATGTAGTCCAGGTAACTCATTGCAAGCATGTAAATATGAAAAACATGTTTTTTCTTCGTTGGAATACATCATAAGAGTTGAAGTGTAATTCTGTTATACCCAGCTTTTCCAGGCAGCTGGTGCCAGACCACTGCTGCACAGCGTGTGCCATGCAGTGCCACCAGCATACCACAGGTATTAGCAGCAACTGTCCCTGTTCCCAGGCAGAAGACTGCAAATTTCCTCGCTTCAAACAGGTCCTGAGCACCAACTGCCTGTGTATTCATCATCCCTCCCTTCTAGGTGAAAGTACCTTTCAGCATTGTAGATCCTTCTTGAAAGCGTGTATAACCTCTGGTATATCTACACCAATCAACCTGACCTCCTTTAAGTTTTTTTTAAAACTAGGGATAAAGACCACCAGATAAAGATCCATTTATGGGGTTTTCAAACTGTAGATGCTCACTATGTAATTTCTTAATTTTCTTTAACACCCTTAAACCCTTTTCATTTGGTGGTGGGGAGGCAGGAAATGGGATTGTTGTTGGGGTTTTTTTGTTTGTTTTATATGACGAATTTAAATACAGTTTAGGTAATCATTAGGGATGGCAATGTTTTTGCCCACAGTAGCAAGGTGTCCTTAGCCACTCAGCACAAACTCTTAAGAGGGTTAAAACCTCTCCCAGTTTCCTCTTACACACATTGACTTTCCAGGGAAACACTTTCAAAGTGATTAACAGGAGCTGGAGAGGAAACTTGTTATTAATAATAATCATACCTTTTCCTAAGCCAAACTGACATATACACAAAGTGAACGCAACACTGTCCAACTCACTGTTACAGCACATTAGCTTGAGCTCCATTACAGAAAAATAAATGTTTCTACTTACCCCTCCTAGGAGTCAGTGAGCAGTTTTTTGGGTTTTTTTTTCCTTCTCTACTGTTTGGATATCTTAAAGTACCTACCACAGTATTCCAAAGACCAATCTCTTTCCAGGCTTTCAAGGCAAGGAAACAAGTTTATCAATGTAGAGAATGAAAATATGAAGAGGAATATGAAAAAATACATCCTTTGCCTTTGTATTCTCTGTTTCTGGCCCCTACAAACAGAGGGTTGCAGGCTGTGGGGGAATGCAAACATCCTTGAATATTCACCCCATACAGAACTGGAGAAATAGGTCTAACACAGAGAAAGTTTTAAGAAAAGCCTACCCACCTTTCCATTCACAGAGCAAGGACATTCCTGTCCTCTACCAGTATTCAGAGAAAAGGTATTTCTTGCAGATCTAGATTTCAGGTTAAACCTACTCCCTGAAACGGACTTTGGGAGTGTCCCTCTTCTTGACCCAACCATGATTTCTGGGCCTGTGAGGACAGAGGTTTTGCCTAGTTAATAATTCCTGGCAACACTAGCCACGACAAAATGTCTACTGTTCATTTTTAACAGATGTGAAAAACCCTTTATAGCTCTTGCAAAAGTGGTGGTTAAAACCCTACATTTTGCAAATTCTGTAACAGTGGCTTCTGCTGTTTATTTGANAGGATTAGAAACTGCTTCAATATTTCTATAAAAATTGCTTCAGCTTTTATCAAGTAACCCTGGTACCCCACAGAAAGAGATGTGAAACCTGCACATCTGTAATTCGGAGTTCCCTACTTAAGACACATTATTACTGTAGAATACTTCACCTCAACAGTCTTGCCGTCATTTTTACTTTGTTCTCCATCCCATACATTGAAATGGGACAATAACAGACTACCTAATTAAAGGCCAAGACACGTCTTCAGTCAGACAGAAGGATCCGAGTGGAGAAGAGAAACTTGAGATGTTCCTTTCTGAACATCCCCAGGCTGCTGCACTGGAAGCAAGAGATCACAAGAATGTTTTCTGTAAAACATCCAGGAGAACTTGCTTTATATTGTATTTTTTGCCTCTACCGTAGACCGTGTCTTTGTTTCTTTTCCATTAATTCTGCTTGAATCCCAAATCCCGTGCATAATTCAATTTGTACATTTTGTCCCTACTCTTCTCCTTCATTTTGTGTTGGTTTCTTTTCTTTAAGAGGAAGACAGAAAGGATTCACCTCTTGCTCTCCTGCTAAGCTCAGCATCTTTCTCCTACACCCCGCCACCCCAAAAAAAAAAAAAAAAAA
>VYZR01028592.1:0-13827 GCA_013400675.1 Oxylabes madagascariensis
CAGCTGAGGAGTCTGGGCTGCTCCTGCCAACAGCGCCAGATGATAAATAACAACAGCCCACGGGCACACATTGCAGTTTGGGTGGTTTAGGGTGGACACCAGGAAATAAACAGCTGTTCCCCAGGTGCAGCACTGGGACATGTCACCCAGGGACAGTGGGGCTTTCTCCACCACAGGGAAGTGTGGGACATGTGGCCGAGCAGCTGATCTGATCTTGAGCTGCTGATTGTCTTTTTTTGAGTAGAAGGCTGGGCCAGGTGACCTCCAAAGGTCTCCTCCTCCAGTGTTTCAGTGAGTTTCTGGTCATGCTATAGAAACCTTCCAGAACCAGCCTTTCCTCCCAGCCACGTTCCCTCCTCCAGGGACTGGCTCAATATATTGGTTTTAACAGAAAAGATTTTTCCATTAGAGAAACAGAAAACCAAATTGCCTAAATAGTCTCCAATGAAGGTAGGACTCCAAACAGTTCAGATCCATTGAATTGTTTTAGTGGTTCCTCAAGTAGAAGTTTTTTTGTGTGTAATTTGGGATATCTCTGTTCAAACCTGATGGATTTGTAGCTGAGTGCATTACATATAAAACTATTCTGAATACCTTCCACTGGTTTCTGTTCCAGTGGGCAACTGGGACTTTGCAGTGCCCAAGAGAAGGCCAATATTGTGCCTCCAAACACTGGTGGTTGCTGCAGTTCATCACTCCTTGTGGACTCCCTGTGCTAAAAGTCTCTCTCATTGCTGTAATGTGGAATATTTGAATTCACTTTTTATGAGAAGAGCAGCAGAAAACATGCTGGGAAAAAAAAAAGAAAGGAGATGTCTCTCAGTTCACATTGTTCTTGGGTGCTGGTTGTGGTAAGAAGAGATAAGGGATGCTGTTTCAAAAATGTCTTTTAATTAATGGTGTTTCTATTCTGAAATGGAGCTTGAAAAAGAAAATCTGCTATTTCTACATCATTCTCTACGACTGTAATGAATTAGTTAAAACCTTTCAAGAGTGTTGGATCACAAAGGCAGAAGTACAGTTTCCTTGCAAAGACAATTTGTGCCAGCATGTTGGAGAGGAATTCAACTGAAGAGCAATTCCCTTCAGTAAAAAATGGCATTACAAAGGAATGTTAAGGTTAGGCTCCAAATTAGCAGAAGGAGGAATAATTAGTAGTGCTGCCATTGTGTTCTGTACCTAGCTTGATTGTTCAGACAATGCAACTCATGGTATGTCATGTCTTTTACTTTTCATTAAAAGCCCAAAGAAAGNTCCTCGGGGTTTCCTGGGTCAGTGTGATTCATGATTTCAGAAAGCCCCAGGAGTCCAGGAGGAACTGTTGTGAGGCTAAGATGCACTGGCAAAGACAGAAAAAGGGAACTTCAGCACATTTATTATAAATAATAGGGCTGCTTAGTCGCAGGATACTTCTCCTTTCTTTTAGGATGAGGGACCCAGCTGGCTTGGAGGGGAAAAGAAAGAGTCCTGTGTGTTAGATCCAGTGTGGGTCCTTAAATGTGAAAAGCAAGATCTGCAGAGCTTTGGAACAAAACGTGGCTGAAGTTTCACTGTCCTGTCACAAAGCCATTTAGCTAAAGGTTGAGAAAGAGATAAAAGTGGGTCTTGGCTTCTGAGCTGTATGTTTAAACTGCAGCTTGAAATGTGAGTCACAGGAACACAGAGATTGGTTTTACCAGTTCATAGAAAAAATTACAGACGGGTAGGTTTTCGTACTAGGACTGCCTGAAAACTGTTTGCAAGAGGATTTGGTGGAAAAGTCAGTGCCTCAGGTTTCTGTCATTTTTGTTAAAAGCACCATGAAATAATCTGAATTGTGGTTTGGGGATGAATTATGTATAGTCCCCTATACAAAGGGGGCATGAAAAGTACTTTGGAGCTTTCTGTCTAGGTCAAAAGTCATTCAGCTTTGCTTTAATAGGATACATACATTCTATATACCCATGAAAGGACATTTGTTCTATTGTTTCTGGGTGAGTTTGCTATAATATAGGATGGAAATTGAAATATTCAATGCCTATATGCCTATATAATTGAGTGCATCCAGGAAGAAAGTAATAATAAATTAATTTGCCTGCCAAACTCCACAACTCAGGGATTGCTTTTTTTTTTTTTTTTCCTTCTCACACTTCTCAGTATTCATGGTTAATTAGGCAACGTTTTAGTTGGAAATTTCTCCGTTGTTATTTTTAGGACTGTAATGAGTCACTTGTGCTGCGTTCGAGTGCAAGTTCTGGTAGGATTTGGTCTGGAGTAACCTCTGAGGGAGCGGGTCCGGCCGGGCGGAATGCAGCCGGGGATTTTCGTGGAGCAGCACAGAAATTCATGCTCAGCAGAAAACGCGACGTTTCTCGTTATTTTTGGTTTGTTCTGATGGGCTCAAACCCCGCGGAAACGAAAACCGGAGGGGTGCTGCTGTCTTTGCTGTCAAGGTTGTTCCGCAGCTTGGAACGGCAGGAGGGGAGTGAAGGACCCGGCTCGCTCTGGATGGCTCCGAGGTGTCCGATGGGGGAACGCGGAGCCTTTGGCAGGTTGTTTGGTATTCATGGAAGGCGAAAAGGGGCCGTCACAGCCCGAGATAGTGTCATCAGAACAGCTCGATCCCTGCCTTCCAGCTCCGAGGGCTGTATATTATGTTAATACCGTTCTCCGCATAAGATGGAAACTTCAGTCGCTGTCAAACCATCAGCAGAGATTTAAACAGGCTGGGCTTTGCTGATTTCCTTCGGTGCTGTCTTAGGAATTAGTTCTGGTACACACACTCGGACAAACCCCTTTATTTTTATTTAGTTGAGCGTTCTTTTTTTTTTTTTTTTTTTTTNTTTTTTTTTTTTTTTTTTTTTTTTTTTTTTTGTCTTTTTGCAGCATCCTCTCCACGACTTCATTTAAGAGCTCTCACACTCCCCCATCCCCTCCGGAGATACCCAAACGAAACGGAGGCGAGCGGGGGGGGCCGGGAGGGGAGGATTTGGCCTAAATGATGTGCTAATCCGCGCTGGGGGAGTCGGAAAAAGCCGGCGCTGCCGGGGCAGGTGCAGTGCGGTGGAGGTGCCGCATGCCCGCCCGGGCGCGCCCGGCGCGGTTACTGCCGG
Organism: Oxylabes madagascariensis; assembly: GCA_013400675.1. Lineage (NCBI taxonomy): Eukaryota > Metazoa > Chordata > Aves > Passeriformes > Timaliidae > Oxylabes > Oxylabes madagascariensis. The sequence goes on from VYZR01028592.1 coordinate 3,093, forward strand.
GCGATGCACTGCAGTAACCCGGCGGGATGCGCTCCCGCCTGGTTGGCTGCTCCCGGCGCTGTTGCTAAGATGGGAAGGAGGGAGGGAAAGATGCAGAACGGGAACGAGCTAAAACCCACTTTCCGAGAGAGGTTTTTCTCTTTTTTTCCTTTTTTTTTTCTGTTTTTCCCTCCCCTCTCTCTGACAGTTGGGTTGTATTGTCGTCGACCATTTTTTGCCTGCTTTGTCTGAAAGCGTGTTTTCATCTCAGAGAGGAGGATGTGTGCAAATCAAGATCCATATGTTAGGAAGAATAAACAAGTTAGGCCGGTTGAAACCAACTGTGATACTGGTAAAAGGCTCTTTCTAGGCAAATAGTGTGTAGATCGCTTTTCAGTGGCTTAAAGTGTTGGCAAAATTAATTAAAATGAGGCATAATATTTTAGCAGAGGTTTTCTAAGCACATGTTTTAACCTTGATAAAATCCGAGCAGTTTTAACACTTAAGCTGTGTCAAGATGGTAAAAATATACAGAGTAGTGGCTGTTACTGAAATAGTTCAGTGTTTTATTAAGTGATAAGTAACTCTTCCCAGTGTCCTCTTGTGTGTGTTCTGTAAAATAGAGGTTATTGGGAACAAGTCTTGGTCAGCCTCTTTGTCTGATCCTTCTACTGTTTCCCAGCTGAGTATGACCTTACTTCAGCATTCCTTGTTTTCCTTCAAGCAGAATCCATTGGTACTGTGGGTTCGTTTTCTGTTGGGGTTTGGTTTTTTTTGGTTTTTTTTTTGAGTTTGTTTGGAGTTTTTTTGGACCTGGGGCTTTTATTAGAAATGAGCCTTGAGTGTGACTCAGTGAGTTTTGGTCACTGAGTCTTAAAGCAGAACATCTTTCTCTTTGCTGTATTGTTTGTTAAACCTAAACATTTCAATGACCTCACTATTTTTCATTCTAGCTGATGTTTTGATACAATAAATTTTATTAACTGCTGCTATGAAAACTTGTGGCTGAGGAAGGAGGTTTTAGAGAGATAACAGTTAAAGCATTCTGGAGTTTGTATGCCAGGAGGTGGTTCACAGTGAGTTGTTGGGAGTCTGAGCTCTGGTCTTTGCTGTTTCCATCTCTCAGAAAAAGTGTTGAGGGCTGGCTGTAACTCACCCTGACACCCTTCCACTACAGCTTTCTATATGCTGATGGCATTTGATGAAATGATTTATCCTCTGCCCATAGGTGGTCATGCCCTGCTTGAAGTGTTGAGGAGGTAGAGACAGCACACACCATCATCTGGGTGTACTTTTGTCACATTTCAGAGCAGCCTTTGGTTTCTGTAGTCTGGAAATCCATCTGAAGGCTGAGGGAAGATGAAGCAAGAGGCATTTTGCAATTGGAAACTTCAGACATCACATGGTTGATCAGGGTTTTCCACAACCTCACTGAAAGGAAAGAGAAATCACAAGAGCAGACAAAAGTAGAAGCTAACTTGGGTAAAAATGCTGTTCAAGTTCATTTTTTGTTGTGCACTTCCATGCCACTTTGCAAAGTGCCTCCTGGAAGTCCTTGGGGTCTGAGCTTACCAGCTCTCTAGGGCAGATTTTTGTTCTATGGGGATTTAATATCTCAGAGTTCAGCTCTGTATCCTCGGAGAAATTATTTGCTTCACACTTCCCTGTAGCATTGTTCTTGTAGGTGAACTGTGGAGACAGTCAGAACATGATGCTACTAAGAATGTGGAAGGCCCTCGCTCAGCTGCTTTGTAATTCACCTCTACACCCTTTAAACTTTGGTTGGATAACTTTGTCTTCTATTAGAAAACAGTGTTTAGTGTTATTATTAAAATAACAAGTCAGGACTTACAAGAAACAACACGTAAGGAGAACCCCAGCAAAATTTACATGGTAGCTTAGCACGTGGGAATGAACTGGTTTGGATTTGTAATTAAAGCGTTGCAAACTGAAAGGTGGGTGTTCGTTCTCAAAATTAAAGTGCTTGAGGCAAAATCTAAATCAACTAGCGATGCTTTAACCCCAGAACCTCTGTGACTCGCATCTGGTGAGGTGCAGAAGGACATGTGTCTTACATAAGACTGGGTTTTTGTCAAAAATAAATTGGGAGTTTGGGTCATCGTGCCCAGAGTCCCTTCCTTTGCTGCAGGCATCTGAGAGAACTGGCCACCTACTTCTTGGGGGATTAATTTATTTAAGAGCTTTAATGAAAGACCTTGTTGAAACATGCCATCCATGTCAGATGACAAAACGCCCCCCCCTTTTTTAGGTATTCCTTCCAAAGGAAATTATGTGCAATTAATATTGGCAAATCTTGTATCAGAAGCTTCTGCACTAGGCCTTTTATCTGTTATCAAAAGCCTTGGGGCAGTAAGAAGCTGAGGTGTTGATGGTTCAGGTTGCCTGCCCACTGTGCCAGCTTTGAACCTAGCAATTTTTGGTTAACACCACTAGTACAGACAGAGGACAACAAATCCACCAGCAGTTACTTAGACTGTACCATGTGGAAAAATTTAGTTTTCTACTGTGAAAATAATTTACAAGCAGAGCTCAAGTCCCTAGGACTGACAGAGTGTTCTTTATGAAGCCCAGGACCAAGCTTTAACAGACATCTTCTTGATATCAAAGTCTTACAGGAAATGGAATAACTGAGGGTTCCCAAACTGTCCAAATGTAGTCACTTTTTTCACCAACTTCATGAGAAGAATGCATAATGCACTAGGTATGGAGGAATTACTGCACTTTTCAACCAATCCTTTAACTTGCTCATTCCTAAGTATGATGGAGAAGGGTAACAGCACAGACAGAGAAGGCCAAACAGTTTTGGCTGTTTTCAGTAACTCTTGGAGCCTCAGTGACTTCCTACAAGTAACTGTAAGGACACCTGCTGAAATACGCCATTAATGATTATTTTGAAAGTGGCTCCCTTGTGAATTCTGTGCTTTAGTGCAGAAGTTTGAGTTTTAATTTGGCCTTTGGACGCTTTGTCGCTTAGAAAAGATTTTGGAGAGGAGACTTGATCTGAACGCGAGTGGTGGCATAAAATACAGCAAGACTAGTCCTGTGTAAGTGTTTCTGGAACGAGGAGAAAACAATTCTGTCCAGGAAATGGTGAGGCTGGAGTCGTGTGCTGCAATGTGGCTCGAGCCATGCTGCAGGTCCTTATCGGACCTTCATGTCACTGCTGGGCTTCTGCTCCCATTTACAGCTCATTTAGACTTTGCTAGATTTGTGGGGGAAACAGATGCACTCTGCAGACTTAATTTTCTTCAGAAGGTACAGGGATAAAGCCATCCAGATTCTTGCCAGGCAGAACTACGCGGAATTACATAATAGCTGGAGAGATAACCGCTTGTTTGTTCGGGTTTTTTTGGTGTGGTATCTGTTCCAAACTAAAATAAATGGCAGAGACCTTGGCTTTACAAGCTAATTTACCATCTGTCTCTCATCTAGTATGTACAGCCTGCATCTTTTGTGTAAGAATCATATTTCTTCCGGCTTCGCATGTTTAGAGTAATGACAAATGTTGTTTATAATTGCAGCGCATCTGCTGCAAAAGAGAGGAGAAGATAGAATGTGCAGTGGTCAGGTTCCTGGGTAAATGAGAATGGACCTGTGCTCTGTCTCTTGCTGAGCTTTAGAGGGTAGTCTTTTATGCCAGGCAGAAGAAAGAAGTTCCAAATCCAGTGATGCACCTGGTTATTTTGAAATTAAAAGGAAAAAACCGCCACAAACTGAAGCTTTTAATACTCTTGTTAAGCAGTGGAGTTAAATTCTGCCCTGTTGCATCACTTTTGTGATTTTGAAGCAGTCAAGTGGATGGGGGCTGCACCAGCAGAGCCTGGCCAGTATAATTTTTTTTTTCAGTCATGATGCAGTTATTACCTCAAGTGCTTTGAAAATTAAGCACTCTAATAACACCAGCATGGCAGGGCTAGAATGGGTAAATGAATACCCAATTAAAAGAAAGGGGATTGAAGCTAAATATTTGCCATTAGAGGAAGAGCATTTTATTTTTCTGGGTCAAAAAGCCACAAACTGCAGCCAGCTTATTGCATATGAATATCAAGGCCTGACTGTCTAAAATGCTATTTGAGTCTCATGAAGATGAAGCCTGTGAGTGGCTGTCTGGGATGGAATTCCATTTCCTTCTCCACTTGGAGAGGTGAAGGTCTTATGCTGCCACCAGAGAAATGTGAGTCAGAAAGCCGAGGACAGTGCAGAGGGGCACATCTGTGCACAGCTGGCAGTGAAAAGTTACTCCCCTGGGTTTTCATTTTGACCCTGAGTCTTGCAGAATTACTTGAAGAAGAATTTGCCCCAGAGGAACAAATTGACAGTGTATAAACACAAAGTTGATATATGGGAGACCTTTTGGAAAGCGAGTTGGGTCAGTCTGTTTTGTAACCAGAACTGCTGAGTTCTTCACAGGGAGTGTCCAGTGACAATGACAGTAAAAATTAGACTGTTAGTAGAAGCTGGAGCTGGTGGGGCTTTGAGACATGAGGGGATTCCTCCTGTCCTGGTGTGTGGCAGCCTTGATTCTGTAATTCCAAGTCCAGTTGGTGGGGAGGCAGGGCCCCCAGCCAGCTGCATGGACCAGCAGGAGGACAGAGGGCTTTTCCAGCACCCTCCTATACACAGAGGACACTTGGGCAAACCTGAGCAGCCGCGGTGTCTCACTGCCATTCCTCCTCTCTGGCCGATTGTGGGTTGCACACACAAACACGCACGAAAGGTCTCCTCACCAGTGGGTTTTGGACATGCCATCCATCCAATCAGTCCCTCAGACTCTGGTCTCCTTCAGCTGTTGGCACCTGGACCTACAGTAACCCCTCAGATTTGCAACCTCTTGCTCCAGTAACTGGTGTGCACAAGTTTTTGCTACTGCCCACTGAGTCCATGGTGGTGTGTTCTGCACAGGAGCTCTCCGTGGTGAGGGCATTCCCACGTGAGAAGGTTGGGAACAGTGTTTAGCAGAAGAGCAGGTTGGACTGCAGTGATGAGGAGCACTGTCAGACAGGTGTAGCTGCCTCCTGCCATGCTTCTGGCCCCTTTAATCCCCATTTCCATCTACTTTCTCAGGCCTGTTCCTCCTCAGTCTTTGATCCATCCCTTTCCCTGCCTTTGGCAATTCCCCTAAGTGTCGTGTGGTGGGTATTTCTCACTCTGTAATTCCCATAGCTACCCCATGGCTGGTTTTACACCATCCCAAACTTCTGTTCCCCCTGCACGGCATGGTAAAGTACTGCATTCCAGAGAGAGAATTTCCCTGTGGACACATCTTGGTGGGTTTTCCTCCAGGAGCAGTAGTCCTGTCCTTTTCATTTTAGCATCTTCAGAGTGGCCAATTCAGGGGGCTGTGTCCTCTGAGCCTCAACTCAGTCTCTGTGCTCTGAGTGGCCTTTTATTACATAACTGAGCAAAGACCATTTTTAGACCTTGGCTGATTTGATTTTTCTAAGCCTTGAATTTAAAAATAAATGAAATAATATGGCTGGCCGGTCGTTTGTTTAAGCCCATGGAAAGTTTCCCTGTGGTGTAAATCATCACTGAAGTGGAACTCACATTAGGCCCATTTTTACCCTCTCATGTGAAAGTTTCAGGAAGGTTGTGAGTGACTGCAAATAGGGAATGGAGCTGCTGCACTTGTGATTATAATAAATCAGGTTCTGCTGTCTTGCAGGCTGAGTTATGACAATATGTGCGAGCTGCTATATCACAAACAGTCAGAGGAGCTTGACAGACATCCCTGAAGGAGGTTGACTATTTGATTTCTTGCCTGGGAGATCGATGATGTAAACCTGAAGGAGAAATACATAACCTGAAGTATTCACCAGTCCATGAACCCTGGGGTCACTGTAAGACTCGGTGTTCATGGGGAATGATTGTGTCTGGTGCAGTAATCTGACATCTGGGGACACCAAAAGAAAGATGAAACTTCTCAGTATACATGATAATGCTTAACAAATTTACTCTTCAGTCTCCAAGCAGAAGTATGGGCATCAGTCTCCTGAATCCCATACGTTCTATTTGCATTGTAAAATCAACCAAACAAATAAAAATAAAGCAAGCCTTCCCATATAGGGCGTGGCTGTGACGTTTTAGCACTCATCTTTTGATTCATATTGACAGGCAGTAAAAATAAGTTCCTCCGGCAAAGTGAATTGGGACAAAAGATGGCACACGTTTTACAGTAAATAAAAATAACTTCAAAGCCAACCTAAAATTCTTCTCGGATGTTCTTACTGTGCTGCTCTAAAAGTAGAGGCCCAAATGGATGTTGAAATCACTGCAATGACACATTGGACAGAGTTTAGCCAAGGAACAGGTATCAGCATTCTGCCAGGGCTGTTGCCTTATGATAGAACATATTGGACCAAATTAACAGAAATTAATAAAGTTTGATGAAGGAAGGGTATGGCCTAACACCCAGAAGGAACCTGAAAGAACTTTTTCACTTATTTCACTTTTTCACTTATTTCACTTATTTTTCACTTATTTTCACTTATTTGTATGTTTCACTGCTAAAACTACATTCTAAAAAATACAGAAGCCAATGAAATTCACTTTAAATGTCAGTGTTGAATGTCACCAACATGCAAGGCATGTTTATATGGTGGTGGAACGTGTCAGCAGACACCATCCCATATAGTCTGAAAGCATCAGAGGACCCCCCTTCAGAGTCCTAAAAGTAATATATTACAAGTATATTGTATGTGCATTGTCTTTCTAGATATAAATATTTCAATATATGTACATTTAATTTACCTATATAAATACCTGTAAATATGAGAGAGTATATATATACACAGATCATATATTTATCTATCTATATCTATCTATCTATATCTACCTATCTATCTATCTCTCTATATATATAGGTTATATATAGGTATTTATAGGTTATCTCTGTTTTCATGTTTAGATGTATGTACGCATATACACTCAGGTATATTTATTTATGTACAAAAAACTGGCTGCATATCACTGCAACAAATACTTTGAAGATAACATTTTAATCGAGGTGTATATTCCTCCTCCTCCTTTGTAGTGACAAGATGATGCAGTTATGGGAACGCAGCAGCAACCTGATTTTTTTTTTTTTTTTTTTTAATGAAAAGCAAGAGAGTATCAGTTGCTTAAAAGTGGTTCAGGTCTGTTGCTACTGGATTAATAGCATAACAGGCTAAAAGAGCAGGAAAAATGAATGTAAAATGGAAGCTGTTTTATTGGAGTGTCAGTGGTGAAAAGAATGGCATGAAGAAATGGCAGCATTTTGCAGATGCTTTTCAATAGGGGCTTATTACATTACATAAGTTGAGTAATTTTCTGCTCCCAGTCATTTCTCTCGTAATCAGATTGTTTGTGCTTTGTTCTTGCTTCCTTTAGAAGTTGTAAGAATTGGTTGGAGCTCTCGTGTAGCAGTGGTGGGTCCAATTCAGACCTGTTTGGGCAATTATGCCTGTTTATAGCTGCCGACATCATTGTCTGAATTTCCTCATTAGCTGAGCGTTTGTGGAGCTTGGTTTCCTGCTGGGTGTAAAGGAGGGTATGTTTATGTGCCAGGTAAGTGGCTGCTACTTCTGTTTGTTTGAACAGTGGTTTGCTGGTGAAAGCTGGGGGGAGTTGTGTATCTTGGAGTGCTGGAGGAAAATATTGAGGTTTTAAGTAGAATAATGTGCTTCGATTTGCAAGAGCCACCAAGAGAGTGGTGCAGAGAACAGAGATATGGTAGAGATGTTCTGACTGATTTTTCTGGGGACTAGGAACATTCCTTAACTGCACCAGGAAGGCAAATAACAGCACTGCAGATCCGCAGCTGGAGGGCACTTCCCAGGAAGAGCTCTCTGCACGTGATGGGCGTCCACCTTCCCTTGTTGGCTGCATTTGCCTTCCCTGAGCATCTCTGATGTGGGAAAGGGAATGGGCTAGGGAGGATATTGCCTGCTTGTGGTCAGCCTGGAGAGGATCCACGCTGTGTACCCCTCACACATCTCAGAGCTGTGAGCAGTCTGTGTTCACTTCATCGCTGGGGTGAGGAGAGTGGGATAGGGATGACAAGAGCTGTGCTGGCATTTTTGCTGGCCATGCTGGCGCTCCCACACCTCGGGATTTGTGTGAATTGCCCAGTGTCTTTTAGAAGATGGTCCCACCTGTCTCTCCTCCAGCTCCCCCATCCACAGTGCAGCCATTCTATGGAAACGCTGACACTAAAACCACACAGAAAAAGGTGGCTCCAAACGCTTCCAGGATGTTTACAGCTGTACACAAGGAAAGGAGATTGGGGATATAGTCAAGACTAACCTCTCCTTTTGTGTTGCAGTATCATTATCTAATGAGATCAGGAGCAAAGCCCAGCAGCTTAGTCAGTATTAAGCGTGGGCACCCATTTCAGGAGGAAGCCTTTGAGAAGAGCAATCCTGAGCCGTCCACCTACACCGTTTTCTTGGCGGCTTTGCAGGATGGAAAAAGTGACAGCTGCAAACCTCCCCAGAGGCAGTAGCATGTTCTCCTCATGTGCATTGCCTGCAGACACTTCTGCCCCCCTGCACCACCGACTCATGGGCGATCTCCGGGGGTGACCCCAGCCTCTGTTGTCCCTGGTCTGCTGGGACACAAACAAGGCAGCTCTGTTGGAATTCATCAGGACAAGGTCTGGTTTTGAGCCATCCATGCTGTTTCCACCAGACCAAGTCCCATTCTTGGGGTTTATGTACTTTGGGATTCATGCCCTGTTCTCTGCCCTTGCTTCTGCATCAGTTCTGAAAGTACTTTCTGGTTTAAGTTCAGCAAACACCCCTCCACAACTGCCTTGTGGATGTTCCCCCAGGCATTATTCTGATGTAACAGATGGTGGGATTTCTGTGGGCAAAGCCAAATTTTAATTTTTATTATGCTTTGAATAAACCACTCTATGTGACCTTCGCTTTACTGACATATGAGGGTCTTAAGAGCAGTGCTGTGGAAACTGTAGCAAACCCTTCATTTGTATAAGGACAATTTATCATCAGCAAATAAATGGAGAGTGTGGGAGACAGGAATTGAGTGGGTAAGATCCTGTCCCTGCTCTAAGATCTTGAGCTTAATATTTGATGTCAGTAGACTAAGAACGTGGGACCAGGGCATGTGGAGGCTGCTGTGCTAACAGTAATATCAGCTGTAAATACACAAGAACTATTACAAATATTACAAGTACAGAAGAAGAAGCTCATCTGTTGGGGGACAGATAGCAGAGCTTAAAAGCAGTGAGTTGAGTTCCACTCAGGTCTTCATTGGAAGTGGAGTAGTGACTCAGTTTTAACACATACACACAGGAATTTAAAAACATGGCAATATTTTGAAAATGTTGTGATCTGGTAACAGAGCAACGTTCTGTACTTGTGCCATTACCCAGATTGCTGCAGCCCCTGTCAGAATAAGGTAATCTCACCTGTTGGCACAAGGACAAAAAAAGACACAGGTGGTGCATTCATCACTTGCACATAAAGATCAAAAGCATTTAGCCAGCACTGAAATGAAAACCAACAATATTAGAGGTGCTCATTTTTCCATTTGCACGCAGGCTACAGCTGTTATTACTGTGCCTTGTTCTGTCACATACACTTAGAATGAAATTGCTTCGAAACTCTGAACTTGTGCATTGCCCATATGGCACTGAACGTGCTGCCCTGAGAATTGTCTGTAGCCTGGCAGACCACAATTGCTTCATCACTGTGTGTAATTCATGTGACAATGAGATTTTAAATTATTTTAAGGTATTACTTATTTTTAAGGTATTTTAAAAAACATGGATTGCATGGGTGGTTGTACCTAATAGGCAGTAGAGCAAATTTTTCCTCACGTGTCTCACAGCAGTGAGAAACAGGGCTGGACACATTCCTAGAATCATAGAACGGTTTGGCTTGGAAGGGAGCTGAGAGATCATCTTGTTCCAATCCCCTGCCATGGGCAGGGACACCCACCAGACCAGGCTGCTCCAAGCCCCATTCACCCTGGCCTTGGACACTTCCAGGGATGGGGCAGCCACAGCTTCTCTGGGAAACGTGTTCCAGGGCCTCACCACCCTCACAAGGGAGAATTTCTTCCTGATATCTAATCTAAATCCACTCTATTTTAATTTGAAGCCAATTTCCCCGTTGTCTGAAATCATTCCATCCTTTTTAAATAAACCCTCTCCATCTTTCTTGTTGGCTCCCTTCAGACACTGGAGGGCCACAATTGGGTGGCTAAAAGCTTCTCCTTTCCAGGCTGAATAAGCCCAGTTCTCCAGACCTTTCCTCATAGCAGGGGTGCTACTCCTTTGAATCCATGTAGTTCCTACTGTGTATAAATCAGACAGCAACCTAGGCTCCTTTCATTGACAAAAGATTTCGTTGATGGTCAGCAGACTGTAAATTGCTATGAATTTCATCCAAAAGATGCCAGGCAAGTGAACCTCCACATCTCCCATGGGAAATAGCTGTGGTGGGGTGGCTGAGCATCCACACAGCCCCACTCCCTCAGTGTCTCCTCCATGCCCCCAGAACAGGGGAGAGCAAAAGCTGAAAACCAATGGATGAAGATCAGGGCAGCTTAATTAGTGAGGCCAGGCTGCTTGTGTCCCCTCCCAGCTTCTGGCACACCCCAAGCTACCCTAAAAAAAGAAAGCCTTGACTTTGTGCAAGCCCCACCCAGCAATAGCCAAAAATGCAGTGTCTTATCAATACTGCTCCAGAACTGCTCCGTGGAGGCTGCTCTGCAGGAAATTCACTCT